>JAQIWE010000611.1:0-20593 GCA_034698565.1 Campodea plusiochaeta | reverse complement strand
CCCCCCCCCCCCATAATGAGAATTACGAGAAAGAAATATCTAAGGGTGAATTTATTGTTTTAACTAACTCCGCTTTACGATGAATTTGTATATTTATTGACAGTTTCACTAATTTCACTATCATTAGTTTGGAAGGATAATAAACTACTGTTGAATATTCGTTAAAAGGGACTGTTTTAAGATGCATATATACAAGTTATTTCTCAGTTTTATCAACAAAGATACAAAAATATGGTATCAGACATTTTTTGTTGTTATTCAACTGTAAATATGAAGTCTTTAGATCGTATTGAAAATGAATACTACATAGACATCATTTATAACAACTTTTCACACTTGTCAAAGTAAGAAGCTGATTTTAATAGTATTTTCATATTGCTAACCTCCTAACCAGTTTCAAAGTTGATTTATGAAAATTATTTCTTGATACAGGAAGATATATACATCCAAAATAAATGGGAAAGGCATTACTCCACGATCACTACAGTATACATAATTAAAAATGTTGTGCTTCATATTCTTGCTAACAGTTAACTTTAAATAAAATAACTATCAGATATTATTAATTTTCCAATGATATTCTGTAAACTGAGAATTTGATAAAGAAAACCATCTGTATAAACTATAATAACAAAACGTGCAAGTGACAGTCAAAACTTGATTATTTTCTTTCTTTACTCTATCGTACCACTGAAAGAGACAGCAAGTAAAATATACCCATATCTCAAACTCAACATGAAAGAAAAGTTTTTCCCTTTTGTTTCTCATTTCCAATTAACGTTAGAGGTTTCTTCTTCTTAAAGGAAAGTAACTTTTGCAATTTTCATTACGACTCTCTCTACTTCTTCATTAATCTGCCAAGTGCTTCAATTTCTCTCTCGCAGTACCTTCAACAATACTGATTTACATCTGAGTGTTTTTAAAGTGGCATTTTGGCTTTGTTCCAAGAAGTTGGCTTTTTTTCTCCATCTCTCTCTCCCCTTTCCCTCCCCATCTCTCTCTCCTTATTATTCTTTGTAGTAAGACGTAATAAAAGGGAACCTCAGATGCAAGGAGCTATAGGATGTCCCCATTTCAGTGTGGAAATTGAAATTCCTTTCAAATACAAAGTCCTTTGCGAAAAGGGGCTTAGAGAATAATTTAGGAAACTTTGAAGTTGTAGAAAGAGGGGAAAGGGAGGTAAAAGGAGAAAGAAGGAGGGGGGAGAAGAAGAAGAAGAGGGGGAGAACTTGAGATGGAAAAGGCAAAGGAGGGAGAAAATTTGCATTTTCCTTGCCTCTCCTTTTCTTTTGTGATTGGCTTGTGAGATTTATTGATTTTTAACATTACTTCCTTTTGATAGGTGGAAAATTTGAGCATGGAATAACCGGAGGGTGGAGCATGGTAGAACCAATAGAAAAGCCAAGTTGTATTTGAATTTGCATATGTGGGGCGGTACCTCCATGAGGGAAATTGGATTTTGAGTGGGAGGGAGTAGTATATTGTATGTCTCTGCCTATATCTCACAATCTTTCTTTTTCCTCTTCCCCTAATGATGGAAAACGAACAAGTTAGTTTCTTGGAAAACAAAAATGGCGGCTTTCCAACTTAAGTCCCTTCAGAGAAGAAGTAAGGAGAGAGAGAGAGAAAGGTTTAGACTTACAATGAGGGTCCTTTCTACACCAGAATTTGAAAGACGCAAGTTTCTACATTTTGGACTATATCCTGTCTTATAATTACTCTGTGTTTTCAGAGCTCAAGGGAATATAGGCCTAAGAATGCCTTGCTCTGGAAGTTGTGAGACTAGTTATGACACACGCAAAAACTTCTTAGTTTACAATTCCAAGGATGCTATAGAATAAAGATAGAATTGAAATAATATTATATATACACACATTGAAACTCGTGTGTTTTTGTACCTTGGGGGCTTCCCTATCAGAAAAGGAAATATGACTGCCGAGTTTTATAGGACTTAAAAGGGGGAATAAATTATTAATAACGTAGTTTCTTAATTACATCCATTTCTGTTTTGCATGAGAACGTTCTTATCGTAGTGCCCCAGGCCCACAAGTCTTATTACAGCTCCGAATGTTCATTTGTTGCTGGCATAGGCATATTATGTTCTTGCTGTCTCTTAATATATATGTACTCTAGAAAGGGCTATAAGGAATGTATTATTACTTTGTGTGGAAGAACTTTGAAGTTTTGACAGCTTAAAATTTTGATGGCTTCTATAAAAGCAGAGAATATAACTTAACTAGAAATGTAGATGAGAAAATAGAGTCTGTGGGGGGTGGAAGGGGGGGGGGGGAGGGAGAAATAAGAACCCCACACCATCTCTTAATATACTTTTAATACGATTAATTGCAGTCTCTAATCGTAAGGAGTGTATATCACAAGGGGCCTATATAAGTAGTAGGCCTATTTAATGGCATTCCACTCGAAGCTAGCAAACACCTTAATCTATTTTCCTCTCGTAGGTGTCATTAATAATCCTAGGCGCAAAGGTAAGGTAAGAAGAACGCTTTGATTTATAGAGAGTCTTATGAAGGCCTAAGATGAGGCCTAGCAGCAACGTTGGTCTAATTAATGAGAGATTTATTAGAAAGGAGCTACGATAGGATGGAGAAAGTTGGAGAAAATTATTTATCGTACTGAGACCACATACACACACAGGCGGAAAGAGAGAATGTGTGTGTTTGTGTACACAGAGCTGATGAGGAAAGTCTTGCAACTTTATATTTTCACTGACACATCAGCAGAGTTTTCCCCTTATAAGAAATTTTAAGGCCCTGGAGGATAATTTGTTTTCATTTTCTTCCTACTTGTATACTTTGTGTAAGAAGACTCTCGTTGGAAATTCTACAAATGTAAACAAATTGCTCCTATTATGTGTTTAGTCAACTTGTATTAAAATATGGATGTAATGTTTAACAACGTGCTATGATTTAAAAATTGGATCACCTAAAAATCTAAAAGAAAAGAAAATCTTAAAAACTATCTATACTATTTTTTAAAACTCTTGAAAAATCTGTCTAAAATATCAGTTGCCTTGAATTTGTCACAAACTTTAGAAAAACAGAAAAATTAATAGTTATCTGGAATCATATATAAGAAAGTTTACATCCTTACATCTATGCAACCCATAAACTTCAATAACATGTGTAGTTTGCATAACAAAAAGGGGCAGTTTTATCTATATACGCTCATAAAAAATATCTGTACGCACACACAGAAAAACAGTACTCATATAAAGGCTGTATATTATTTTATTATTATTATAATTTTAATTATATGATAAGTAATTCGTTATAACGAACAAAAAGTTTTGTAGTACCTTTAAAAAAAATATTGCATGAAATGAGTTCGTGTTTTATGTTCAGAATCGCTGTATCACCAGATAATGTATTGTGAAAATTTAACAAGAAAGTTTCCATATCCATAAAATAATACAAGAACAATAAAGATATACGATAGCTTCTTAT
The DNA here is from genome assembly GCA_034698565.1 of Campodea plusiochaeta. Lineage (NCBI taxonomy): Eukaryota > Metazoa > Arthropoda > Diplura > Rhabdura > Campodeidae > Campodea > Campodea plusiochaeta. Next base: position 17,129 of record JAQIWE010000611.1, on the reverse strand, counting down.
TTTTGCTAATAAAAATATTTAGAATGAGGTCTGGATAATAAAAAAAATATTAGTAATAACTTGTCGACATTGTTGAACTCGAATTTCGTAGAATATTCAGCATCCGTTTCCAATTAATGTGAGTTAACTTTCAATATTTCATCTTCAATACTTTACAAATCTCAAAAACAGATTAAATAAAAAACGATTAGCAAACTCAACACAAAAAACAACTTTATAATACCGATCTCATTCACGTTAAATAAAAAAACACCTGTAACTTCACCAAAAAAAAAAAAACTTTGAACAACCTACCTCTGTATCAGAATAATGGGAACACAAGAGAGGATTTTTTTTTATCTCTGATAGTAGAGAGGAAAAAAAAGTGAACCGAAGGGTGTAAAAAATGGAAAAAAGAGGAAGAGAAAGTAAATAAATGATAATCCGAAAAGTCATGTGTGTGGAAGTAAGCTAACAGAGCTTTAAAAAGTGATATTTAGAATGTCACAACATATTTTAAAGTGGATGTTATGCTGTCTCTTTTAATGATTTTATTGCACGAAAAGTACATGGATTGCTACAACTTTTGAGAATAGATATAACTTGTTATTTCTTTGTATAAAATATTACAAGTTAGCTGTTTCACGACTAATAACTGAATATTTTTCATGTTTTATTACCTTAGATGAAAAAAGCATTCTCAATTGTATACAATTTCCATTCGAAATGTGCTGAAACATTATCTGAAACGATTATGTAATAACCGAATGTAGGTGTAGCCGAAATAGTTTATTGTTCTTTAATAAGCTGTGACATAAGTAGTAAATTCTTATATTGATAATGACAACATTTCTATTTTTAAGTTCTCGTGTTCAGTAATAAATAAATTTATGATCCTTCCTTTTAATCAATTCTTGAAATCTGGATTTCTATAGTTTTTCATTTTCTACATAGTTTTCAAGTCTTATGACTATTAATATATGTAAACTATGGTAAACATTATAAAAGTTTTATTTTAAATATGAAATATTATACTCATGAATTTCATTTTAAAATTTTAAAATGTTCCTTGAAATTATTAAGAACATAACATTCGTTGTTTATAAAAGTGAATTAAAGTATAATACAAAAATAGCAGTGGTTCCTGGATATATCGACTTGAAAAGTATTGATTCAACAAAACCATACAGTACTACTGAATATTTTATAAACACAGATACAACCTTTGATAATATTAACACTATCACTATAAACGAGAATATAGTATGCGAAATAGTACCACGGGCATTTGAACTCTCCAGCCGTTGTTCCGGCTGCTTTCCTCCCCCGACATGGGGAGTTTCATTCCCTACCTCCCGATATTTTCCGCACGGATTCTGCATGACAAAATGAATTTGCAACCTATTTCCCTTTGCACTTACATTTATCTGTTATATAAAAAAGATTTTCGAAACGTATTATGATGGTCAGTGTGCTGGCAAGGTAGTTTTGAATGTAGTTTCCGTCCTCTGACTGTCAACATTATATATTTGTTGCCCGAAGTTTTATCCAGTTAATTCGTTAAATAAATAATGTCAGTTACAATATATGTTAAGTCAATGAAATCGCAATTAAAACTTGATGCTTTTCTAAGACATAATATATTTTTATGATGATCAGTTTTGGGATGTGATTGATTATGAATCTAATATTTTATGATCCGGGCGGCGTACGGACAGAAGTTGTAAAGTTTTTATATTTGAATATTATATGTGTCAGTGGTAGAATTTATTACGTTTCTTAATATTATTTACGTTTAATTCAGTTGGAACAAATACGAGCGTATGAAGAATAATAGAAGTATATAATTAGGGTAATCTATAATTTTCGTTACCGTTTTCATTAGATGGTAATATTAGTTTCTGTTTATGATATTAGTTAACAAATCTGGTGGTGCTTCGAAATATTCAATAAAATATTTATTTACAACTATCTGATAAGAAATTCTCAGGATCAATGGATTTACTGATGCCGAATGTTATAATAATTGTAACTGTGAATTTCAATGATTGTTGCATAACATAAAATAAAATAAAAGTTTGTTTTATATTAAACATTAATTATATTCAAAATAAAAAATAAATAAAACTTCATTTTATTCATATTAAAATAACCTAAATGATTTCTAACCCTATACACCATTTAAACATAATCAAATCCTCATCTAAGTCATTTCAGCTAACCCACTCTAAATCACTTTACTCCATACACAAAATGAGAGTATCATAGAGACACAGTGTAGTTATAGTAGTATACATAATTCACCAATATCCATACATTTAGTAACGAAATTAACAACGAGTATGAAATGTATCTCCCACTATACCAAGATATCACAGTAGACTCTCTCCTCTATTCTGATAGTAGAGCATTTCCTATATCTATCTAATAGTACCTGAAGGAATTAAGCCAATCTTAGTGGCAACATATTTTCCTCACATCAATGTACGTAATTATGCGCTAATTGATGTCTGCAAGTAGAAAGAAAAGTGTGTGCTAATTCTATTTAAGAAGCCTTCTGGTCATTTTACTTGCTGGCTCATGGAGTAATCTCCGAGTCAGCTCCCAGCCAAAGACAAGAACTACTTGTCTTAGAACCTAGATGTATGTTCTATAGTCTAAGATAGAGCCAAATCTAGTTAAGTAGAATTAAACAAGACGTTTTAGAGCTAAGATGCGAATGCTGAGAATGGCAATTTATGTGAATGGTGTACAAAATGTAGTAGGAAGTACCCACTATCTTGTCAACAATGTATTATTGTTCCAAATGGAAATAGTGAGAAATGTTTTAATTGTCAGTTTGCTTCTCATGTATGACACGATGCTTCTTTGGAATAATCGTGTATAGTACACGAGAGAACTCATCAAAGTTGAATTTGCTGATGAGTTCACAATTGTTTTCATGGGAGTTTATTATGTTGATGTGGAGTTTGAATTTAGAATTGAAGTTTAGAAGTAATGAAAGTAATCGTATTAAATGAAGTTGAATGATTTCGTAAATGATTTATAAAGTTCAAAAGAGTATATCATATTTATTTAATACGCCCGTTTGCCTGATTTTTAAAAGTGTATGATGTTATAATTGGTTTCGTTTTTTATGTCTAGTCGAATTCAAAGTCAAATTTGAAATTATTTAAATAATGGAAAATCAACTTATAAGCTTGATCCTAAATCTGAGTTTTTCTTGGAGATTTTTGTAATCGGAATATAGACTAAGATGAAATCATTCGTATAATTATGTTATCTTTCCATCTTTGTGTTGGGATAAAAACAAAAATGTATGATGCTGAAAGTTAACATGACATTCATAGATGCACTGATACAAAGCAATACAGCATTAGATTCACAAAAAAGTTTTTTTTTTTTTTTGTATAATATTTGAGCTGTAAACGTATATACGCTGGAAAAACCAGAAGATGCAGTCAAAATAATATATTCCGCTTATTTTATTTATTTGTATATAGTGCCTATACATAATCCAATTATGTTTTTGTGAAAACTTAAGGTAATCGTTCAGTAAATCTCAAACTATTATCAGAGTTGAATGCGAAAAAGACAAAACGTTTTTGCTAATATCAGTATCAAACAGCATTCTACATAATATAATATTATATTGCATATCATTCATGCAACAGATTTTCCAAAAATTATAAATTACTACAGAATAAAGAATAAATCATTATTTGCTTGAGTTAACATAAATATTCCATGCTACTTTTATAAACACGAATATTAAAAAAAAAAAATGAAATTGACTTTGTAACCAGAATTAAAATTTCTCCACAATCATTTTTAGCACTATATTATCAGTTTAAATTACGACATACAAAAGGTACATTAATTTAAAAATTGAGTTCTAAAATCTTTTGATAACAATTTAAATAAGGATAATGGACTAACAGTATTTCGGGTTTCAAAATAAAACGCAGGCAATAACTTTTATTTCAAATAAGAAAACTTTCAATACTAGTATTATTGAACAGTAGAATGGGATCACACATGTAATACTACTAATTCAAATTTTCGTAATCAATTATATGAATCATTATTATAAAAGGCATTGTGACGGGTTCAAATAGTGAATCGCAAAACCAAAAGCGTTAGCTTAAAATATTTGGAAATACATTGAAACAATTATTATTTGTTTTGGTGGTATTTTATAAGAGCCACCTCAGTGAATGAATATTGGTGGAATTACATAGTATTGAGTGATGAGCGGTTTCATGGGACACAACAATTCAATGAATAAAATATTCCGTAGCCACAACAACAATTTGTAGAGTTGTATACGAGAGCGTAATAGTAAAATAGAACAAAAAATAAGAGAGTATTAGTTTTTTGATATTAGTATTTTGCTTCTAGTAATATTATTAATAATTCAGCGTTTTATGTAGATAATTTCAGCGTGAAATATTTTTCATTGCAAGTCGCATAGCAATTTTTATTTATTTGAGAATGAAGAGTGAACTCTACCGTATTTTTAGTGTGTTTGAATTCTATATAAATCTCAGCTATATCGTAAGTTTTATAACTTATGTTATAAATATTTTATTGGCCAGATTAGTACTTCAAAGAAAACTGTATGGGAAGGTTTATTGATATTGTAAATTTATAATTATTATTTCAACAGCTTTATTAATGAATATCAGTTCATTATCAGTGGATTATAGAATGTATTCTTAAGTATAGGATTTATTACTATATGCTACTTAATTTTATTAAAATTTACTGTATTACTTTGCTACACGTGGAAGACAGAGAATCAGGGATTCTAGATGTGTAGAAGAAGCTATTTTAGTCGTAGCGAAAAGTGGACTGAGTTGAATTAATATTGCAGTGATTTTCGAATCAATTAACTTTAAACGTTATGTGTTAATAAGGAAATATTAAATATTATGCGATTCAACAAAATCACATGCTGCTTAATTTTTTTTAAAAAGAATTTTTACATATTGTAGGTGAAATACCAAATTTTTTGAATTAATATTACAATATTCCCGTTTTGCTGTTACAAATATATTATATTAAGCAATATATAAATATAGTATATTATAAACAAACCGTTCAAAAGGAAAAGGAGCGATTGTATTTGAAGAGTTATTATTCAATAATAAGGATCAAGTAACAATATTATATTACTCTGAGTCTTCTATGGTTATATTATTTCGTATATACATTGCACCAAAAATTGGCTTTCTTTTCATGTGTTCACTACTCAAAACATGGTCAAGTTATCGTAGAGAATATCGGTTAATTACTTAGTTATGGAGCAGACAAAGTTAATATTCCTTCTATTATAACAAAAATACAATACATACCTAAAATATCCTATAGTATAACTACAATATCAATACTATCTGAGTGTATTCACCTCATTGAACGACCAGCAATGGAGTAAGAATATCTCCTTGTAACATCCCAATAATATGTACCTGCTCATTCTCAACCGCTGTTACTAACCTGTACCTAAGGGTGGTACTTGTAATACAACTTGCAAGATTCTAAAACAGGTTTCACCAAAATATTCCTAACTTTCTACAAGGGATCATATTATTATGAATGAAAAGAAAGTTGCTCTTTTTTCGAAGTAAAGGAGACGAACATGTTTCTCCGGTTACTTTTCTACATGTACATGGGAAATTTTGGGTTCTATACATTCATTGAACGCGGGGGAAGTTAGTTTAGGTTTCTGTTACTTTTTCTCACGAGCTGCAATCTTCTTTGGTAACTAACCGGCCTTCCTTTTCTACAACGGATGCTGTTTATTCATGTGTTTATGACATTGTAATTTCTTGCTACAATGGATTCATTATTGGTAGCAGGAGTTTGCATTAGACGGTTTTTGAAATAGACCTGATTTTCGAAGGGGTTATAGAATTTTCCAACGTATTATTTCTTCATAAGAAGTATTACTTGTTAATCGCTCGCTTCGAAATGCATTTCTATACTTTTATACAACGGTTGATTTAACATTACAATAAGATTTTATAACTTACAGGTAAATAGGGAATCTTTTACTAAAACTGTTTATCTGTGTTGGATAAGAACACAAGAATGTTAACTTTAAAATATAATCTGAAGAAACAAAATTATGGTTTATTGAGAGATGTAATAAAAATATAAAGAGATATTATAAATAATATACAATGCATTCAAAATTATCTTAATTGTAACGAAAGAAAAGTTTATAATTGTTTTCATAATGTTAAAAGCTAAAGCTATTACATATAAAACAGGAGTGTATCACATTTCACTTGGGTTTGAGAAGTGCATAAAAAATGTTTTTGTGAATAACCCTCGACGTTTTTTGCTGCCGCTACACTTGCTAGACTCCGGAGACCGGCCTTCAACTCGAGGGTTATTGCCTCTACCCCTCAAAAAGTGACAAAAAATAGAACTTTTTCATTCAGTTAGGATGATGTTATTACTCTTGTGGAATAGAGGTTCTAATGACTCGGCGATTAGCCGGATAATGAAACCACATGTTTCCTGTTCAGTATTTTTTTTCTGTCACCTCGGGTCCTCTGGGTTAGGAATACAAACGATCTAAATGGTTTTATTCATTTTTTTAATATTAAAGGTGTCTGTGAGTTAGGATGTGTGATATAGTGATCATCATCACATAATTATTGCAGGTTATTGTAAGTAGAATTTACGTTATTTCTGTTTACTTAAATAGTGTTGGAACCATTCAACTCCTCTATACAAATAAAATATTAGAATCTTCAATAAAATTTATTGTAGGTTATAAAAATATGACCTATCTCATATTAAAGATATATCAAGCATAATAAATAATGTCAAATTTTTATAATATTTAGCAAACTTTCGTCTAGCTATAAATCAAATAAATTATTTTAATACTGAAAAATGAACTATTAGTTACAATAATGAATATTTAGTAGCCGTATCTTTTCAAAATATTCGTTCCTCCATTTTTTCTATTTGATTAGATCACACATAATGAATGGTCATCAAAAATCTATACTAACTTCTCTGATTCTTTATTCGTTCAACGATTTACATGCCATTCATAAGGTTATTTCATGACTTTTTTGATTATGTTAACGTTTATGTTGCTATTTTCATTTTACCGATATTGTTAAAGAAACGCTGCGCTATATTATAGTTAGCAAGTAATATAAAGTGTAATAATTATAATAATAAATTAATAATCAACAATTAAAAAACTTACAAAATAGAATTCAAAATTAATATCCTATTTTCTTACCATTTCATTCTCAAAGAAAAATATAAAGCAAAATATAGTGTTATACCTAAAGTGTGATGGACGTCCAAGAAAACTGGACATCATTTCGTTAGGAATCACCATTACATTAATCATGCGCAGGCGCTAATACAAAACTATTAGATACATATAGATATAGTATATATAATGGAAATTTCAGTCGGATCTTCCACGCTTCCTCTCTAGGGAAAGGGTTATTGACCACTGGCCCGTCATACTATTTAGTTTTTTTTAAGTTTTTATATACAATTATATTAAATTTTAGCATGTATATAAAAATACGATAACTTACATTTAGACAGAGTTGATATAAGGAGTATTTTTAAACAGTTTATGACTTGTGATGAAATCATGAAAACCTTCTCATTGAACACAGAATTATATAAATATAATATTTTTATTCTGATCTTCTCTCATTCGTCATTTTTAAAAAAGACTTTTTTGTCTGCTGAAAGTAGTTTATCTGAAATAGTTATGTCTTTAAAAATAGAACTCTTTGATATATCAGCATTAATAAATCATGCTTTTGAAATTGGAAACGAAATCATCTCTCTTTCAGTATTAATATTTTATGTAATTAATGATTTTCTAGTACTTTTTTGTTGTATTATATTTCTTATAAGTCGCAGTTTTTTCTACTGTTTATCCTTTCCCTTTCTTCCTGCTAAAAACACTTGTTTAAAACAGAAACACACCTAAAAGAAGATACAAACATCCACAAAAAATGACGGACCTTTACCTTTTTTTTTCTCCGGAACTTGTCGGCACACTCCGAGGGTCAGAAGGTTCCCCCGTACCCAGGTTTAGCATATTGAGGACTGACTACCTGTTTCTTTAAATGTATCCGCCTTACATATTATCAACACCTAGTTTTTTTCTAAGATATTACGCTTGACTTTGTGTTGCACCCCGTCGTCGGAGAAAAAAAGAGAGTTTTTTTGTCTGTTTTAGAAGGTACAAGTGTAGTGTTTTTTGCTTCTTTAGAGATCAGGTGATTTATTTAGTTGACTTCGGGCGTTTAGTTTTAGATGTTGTTGATTTAGAAAGGATTCACTTCGTGGTTTTTTAAATCTTGGTTACTGCTGCATGTCTTAATCGAAGCGTCTTTTCTTCATTGCATTATTGAGCTGTGACTGTATTCTATCATACATTGCAATTATGATTAGTTACTGTTTCCACTCTGAAATTCTGAATTTTTTTGCTTGTCTATTTAGTTTGTGTAATTTGTTTGCCAGATGTTTTAGGTATCACTATACTTGTAATGTATTTGAAAATTTTATAAAACATTATTAACATTTTTCTTTGCTGGAAATTTCACATTCGAATATTTTTTTTCGACCAATATTTAACGAAAATAATAATAATAATAATACGAGCTAAACTGAAAGGTCAGCATATCGATATAACACAAACATCATAAAAATTCTCTGAAATGCATAATTTCATAACAAAACTAAAAATCAACCATTTCCGTGCAAAATCCATGGACATTTTAAACACTCCGACCAAGTATTGGTTGGAGTCGGGGAGAGAGAAATACGCAAAAGCTTTCTCGGCGTTCTGGATTCGCTTGAATCGGAGAGAAGTAGGAGGGAACTGCATGCAAAATGGCGGTATCCGGGGCTTCGCATTCCGCATAATCATGAAACCCGGCTGGAAGCTTAGAAAGCATCTATTATTAGCGTTTATTAACGCGCAAATTAAGACTTGTGAAGAAATATTTTCCGTATTCCTGATTAGAAGCGAATTGTTCTCGCTGTAGCTGAAGTTGTATAATTTCCAGGAGAGCCCTCAAAGACGAAGGCTATTGCATAAGTTTTAATTAAAAATGTTTCGCCAAAGGGGAATTTCATTGGAATAGTTTATTTCATTACATTTCACTTTAATTACTCGGATCAAGATGGTTTCATTAGGTAAAGAAGTTAGCAAGCGAAATAATCGAAAAGTTGCCGTATATATAGAGCAAAACTTGGATATATATATATACCTAATGAGATTGTAATTGGAAACGCTGAACTTCTAATGATTCGTTTCAATACCTGACAGTCTAATCTTCAATATGTCGAGATGAAAAGTTTTAGGGAAAGACGAACTAAAGTTTTCTCCAAAAGATGATGAGATTTATACAGTTTTAGATTATTTTCCAGAGTTCCCAAGAAACTTTTGCTTTTACTGCATAATTTATCTTGCTAATATTGGTATGAAAGTATATTAAAGTTTGCTGGTAGTTTTCTAACTATTGGAATATTTATTTGTATCAGACACAAGCTTAATGCGTTCTTCGGAGAAATATATTTAGAATGCTATTATCGTTTGTAATGAACCAACTTTTATTCAATTTATCCAGTGTGTATAAAATAAACTTGTATCCTTCATTATGAAGTAGTGTTAATTCATGTTTTACACGTAGGAGTAATTTGCACAAAATAACAGGTGGCATGAATTATTCAAGTTGCATCGGTAGAAAATTAAATTGTAAAATATTCCACAGATTTAACGATTTGATTTGTTATCTAATTCAGTAAAGTTCTGTAGCTGAGTACCGGTACTTCTATATATTTTCATCATGATACATGTTTACGATCAATGTTTAAAAAGTCCATGAATTACTAAATTTTAGTAACGCAATATGTTCAAGAAATTGTGAATTGTTTACCAGTTACAAAAAGTGACAATTGCGAAATTTGATAAAACCAAAAGAAAAATAAAGTCAAGTAATTGCACATGAAGATGATCAAAGTTATGAATTTGTAAATAAAGCTTTAAACTTAATTCTACTTTTGAGTTATTTGTTGTTTCAAAATAATAATAATGGTATTATCAATCCGAATTTAACCGAGTTAAAAATAATATTTTACAATCGAAAACAACATAATAATTATAAAAAGCTAGTATAGTTTAAAAATTGTAATGTAAGTATCGAATGAAATGTGTATGAAATATTTAAGCATTCGAATTTAAATCATGATATCCTTGATAACACAGTAAACCATAAAAAAATAAACTATTATCAGTTACAGAATAATGTAGTAAAATATAAAATGTTTCAGAGAAAATATAAAATGTTTCAGAGAAAGTGTTAAAAAAGTTTATTTATGTTTGTCCATTAATCAAATTTAAATGAATTATTGTTGAATTACTAAAGTGTAATAAGTAATAAGTTTACTTAAAATTTATAAAATATAATGTAAAGCTGTAAAATATCCTTAAGTTCCCGAAATCAGATATTACAAGTCGCGAATAATTTGTAAAAGGAAGTGCAAATAATTTCGGAAAACAAAAATAAATCCATAAAAAAGATAAATAATGCCATAAACTAATGTATAAGACCTGTTACCATCCTTTAGTAAGAAGGCTAAGTGCATAAGGAACATATCTAATTTATTTCTAAAACCAAGAGCCTTATTCTTAAAATTGCTCAAGTGTCATTTCTTAACTTCCTAAACGGGGGATGTGTTTATGTACAAGTGACTATATACCTTTTCAAGTAGCGAATAAGAAGGCAGAAGCAGTTCGTATCACTGAATAGCGCAAGAGCCAATATGCAAAATTAAAACCTCCAAGAAGCGTGACGTCATACGTCTTGACAAACGTCTTGGCCGGCCGCTCGTGACGTCATCCACTACACTTGCACACGCAATCAGTCTTGGAAGTATGCTCGCGAGATTTCTTCGCAACACACGAGAAAAAACTCACAGGAAGGGAGAGCAAAACTTACAATGAACTTGTGAAGTTTTGATCGAGACTTTAAGACGTTGTTCCAAACTAAGATTATAGGAATTGTTTCCCGATACAGAGATATTGAAGTAGAGCTAGAAACATATTTGATGTTGAAAACGAACTTACGTCGAAGCTTGTAGTTTGGCACAAATTCTGAGAAAGACTGACCAAAGTCTGGCTCTCTCTCTCCCACTCTCTTTCCCCCCTAGAGAACTAGTTTTGGTCAGTTCTTTTACTCTCTCACTCTCTCGCTCGCTCCCTCTAACTGACCACGGCTTTCCTATTGGCTAGGTGCTTTACACATATATGAGTCACATATGGGGGCATAGGCTTTTAAGAGAGAGAAAGTGTAGGAGAGGGGGGATAGAGACTACAGTCTATACTGTACTATATACCTACTGTAGTTGGATAAGACACGAGTATTTACAGGGGGAGGGGGTACAATGTTCACTAACTCTATACTTGCATTTTTGATCACAATGCAATTGCGATGCATTTGTGTCGTGGAATACCTTCGCTATAAGGGGTAATGATGGTTTGTTTTCGTTAGAATCGATAGTCGAACTGTCCGTTTGATTTTTTTGCAATAGAGAAGTCGTGGTGTGTGGAAAAAATTCATGAATGTATGGTGGAATGAGTACTGAATGGTTACGTTCAGGGTGGATGAAACGTTCATTTTTCTAAGATGACTGAAATGTGGTTGTGAAGGATTATGATTTCTTATTTACTTAGAAAATAACTTATCTTAATAATATATGTAATGACTTTTCTGCTCAGTTGTTTCGAACACTTGTCAACTTCCAAGGCTTTTCTAAAGTCCAATTACGTTTTGTCTTAAACTTCGAGTAGAGGACTTTCCCAGTATATCTTAAACCCTTTGATTTTTTTAAAGTTACTTGAGAATATTTTTCATTGATTATGTGTTTGTTAGGTTGCCAATGATCATTAAACGATTTAATACATAAGACCATATACCATAATCAGAAACTAGAAGTTCACTTTTACTCTTTTAGCAGTAGAAGTAACCAGGAGTAATCTTTTAAGATAAGAAAACCAAGAAAATGATAAAAGGTCATCTGCTAAGACTATAACTGTTTAGAAAGTAGATTGAATGGGAAATCAATTAACATATAGGTATAGGTTGAAGGAAAATGCAATGTTTTTATTTGTATAAGCAGATTGTATTACTTGTATTTGTACTTGAATGGAAATGCATTTGTATGGTATAGTTGCAATCATCGGACTATTTATTGGACAGCAGGCTTTTAATTCACACTCATCAAACATATAGAAGTACACATTGGTATGGTAATCTGTCACTGTATGTACCACTATCAGCTATACAGGTTTCGATTATAATAGTGTACAGACTATGCACGAGTACATAATTATATAGTGTGATTTGAGGCCTATGTCATTAGGCATATAGAGTATATATAGCAAATGCCAGATAAATACGTCATCGATAAAATCAATACCTAATTATTCCCTGTCCCCGGTTTGAAAAAGGCTGTAAAAACGTCCAGAATTGCCAATAGCTATCTGACTATCGCTAGATACACCTGTCAACTCTTGTTTACACTCTATTTTCACCCTCATACTATTCGTGCACATAGAACAACAACTCTTCACATAGAATGCGTGCAAGGTCTAGGTTTTTTAGATCAAATTTTAGTGTCATCAGTCGAATGGCTTATTTGGTAAGTGATTTTTATTATTTATTTCTTATTTTATTTCAGGTTTGATTTGAACGAGATGAAATTTCGTGTTCATTATAATTCTGTATGTACTGTGGATATATGTTTCTCTATCTGTATACTTTACTCCTGTACTTGCGCCTTCGATTTAGAGGCGGAGTAAAGTGCACTCTTTGCCTATTCTAGTGTTTCCCATCCGTACATATATACGACGTGTATACTTTCCGAATAGTAACTGTCTAAGGGAGAAAGAGAGATGTAGGGATATTTGGGTTGTCGAACTACAGCACGTATTTATGCTTCTTACGGTATTTACAGTATATTAGGATTATCTGAACAAATACTTCAACTTATTGGATTTTGCTACTGTGTTTCTTGAATATTTAAGACGCTGGATAAATATTAAAATTACAATGTTATATGTTATACTGTATATAACTTAGAGAGATTATTTGTTCGAATATTTCAACTTATTATAGATTTTGTTATTATGTTTCTTGAATGTCTAAGACGCGGAATAAATATTAATGACTTCGATAAGTTACGAGTTCTGAGTTCAGTAATCGCTTTACTTAGAATGTATATATTTTTTCATACTTTGAAAGCTAATTTCTGTCTTTACGTTTAAACTTTGGAAACATTCTCATTAAGTGACACGTTATATAGACTTGGTTTCGCTTTCTTGTATTTTTGTGTAAGTTTAGTTTTTTCTTTATGTTGTCAAGGAAATTATAAGAAACTGCCGTAAGTTCGAAGCTTCGTACTAGACATCAGACTCGTGACTGATCTATATGACAATTTCTGGTGTTTTTTTTATATTTTTCTACAAATGATTGACATTATATTATTTTAAGCTTGCTCTCCTTTGAAAAAATTATGAAAAGTGTTTTCCTTTTTCTTTACATAATGATACTACGACATTATAAAAATATTATTATTTTAAGAATATATTTATGAGAATATTTTTAGCCACATTGTTAGAAGATATGATAGAGAAAGAATACTTCAAAATATTTTCTTATTATAGTGTCAAAATACAAGATTACAGAACACTGTCTTGCAAACAACCATTTACCATAAAAATATCTATGTACAAGATCCACAAAACTGTACCATTAATCATTTACCTCATATACATATTGTATAGTTGCATCTACTCAGAATGTAGAAAAGGAGAACGCTTTGTGATGGCAGCAAGTAGAATAGGAAATGGACTGATCTCTTATAAGTTCCTTGAATGTTTGAAGTAACGCATTACCATTTTCTACAAACTAAATGTAAATATTAGCATATACGAGAAATTGAGTTGGAGAGAGAAGAAGGAAGAATGAAAATTGTGAGAAGAGAATTCTGACAAGCACAAAAAGGATTTTCTCTCTTGATTAAACGAGAAACTTCTTTCCATTTGTTTCATTCTCATACATAATAGACGTTCGCAAATATCACTTCCGATTACAAGCGGATGTCATTCTTTAGCATTTATTTGTTGGAATCATGCCAGAGAAGATTTATATTTTCTCTTTATTAAATCGCCTCATATATACAATTCACTGGATGGATAATTATAAAAGATGGGAATACGTTAGAGTAGATTGTTTTGGAACTTTTGTTGCAGAAGATTGTAATATTAGTGGATTTGTGACTTCGGAATTTTATGAGCTGACTGTTGATGTGTGAATAATGTTTTATTGTGAATGTGTGGTTTGTTTTGTTGAATATGACGAGTAGTTTTTTTTTTTCGAAGGCCAGAATAACGACTGGGAATAAAATATGTTACCATCATCCTTATTTGTACTAGATAACATAATGTTGTAAATATTATAAATTGAAATAACTTGGTTCTCTCTTATACAGGTAGTTCGAAAGTTAAGGTCATAATTATTTTCTTACTTTTTATAATTAAACTAACGTTTCTTATTTAAAATATGTTTTTATTAATCTAGTGATATGGAATAATCTTTGTATTTTCTGTTTACAGTGACATAATAATGATCAAACAAATACAATTTAAACCCATTTTATAAAATGTGAAAAAAAAATTGACTTGATGAAGAGACCAAATTTTCTCCATTCATATTTTTTTTTATAATGAAATATTTAGCTATGTGCAAGGCTCATTTTTACTGCCCTGGCCCTAAATAGTTAGTAACAGACTAAACTGTTCTCTAAGGTTATTTATTATATTATTATGATAGTTAAATAAATATCTCAATGTGATTAGACATTTTTGTCCATTTCAAAGCGCACCAATTCACACAACAGAATTACTGTAATTTTTCTGTATATCAAATTGAAAACATGAATAATCCATTTGATTTTTATACACTCAATATTATTTTATACCATAAATAAGTGAAAAAGGAGTGTACAATTTCCCTACATAATTTTTTCCTACTCATTATGATTCTCATTTTGAAATATTCCCGTTTTGATGCACTAGAACTACACCAGTAAAGACAATTCCTAAAATAATTTAATTCTCTTCTAATTAGTTGCTTTCCTTCTATTTCATATTAATCGGTGTTTATGCACTCGACACTTACATTATTACACTCAACTCACTCTGCTCCTCTGCTATAGTTATGTACATTAGTGATAATTACATACACGTATAGACATGTTACCTGTATAGGGGGTATATAGATACAGTGATGGAAATTGGACTCTGCATTCAAAGGGATGCATTATTTTCGAAGTGTTTGAAAGGAGTTTGAGAATTATGTTTTTTTGTGAGATTCTATTGACATTCTGAAAAGTTGTTTGATTATGTTAGGAAAGGTGTTGGCAAGTCATAACAAGTTAAAATATCCCATAAGACAGATGTTTTAACTGAGAAGATTGTAAATTGCAGTGGATATTTGGATTATTAACTACGTCAAATCATCATTAACACTGCTGGGTGGACATTGTAGTCAAATTATCATTAGTTTATTATTACTACCGTTTTACTTACTTTGCACTATATGATTCCAATGGTATCCCCGAAAAAAAAAAAGATAACTGACTTTCTGCAATATTTTAATTGCAAGTGGTGTAGTTTACAACTAGTCTCGAATTCTTGTCAGTCGAATTAGCTGTCTTTATATAAATTCTTACTGTGACTTCCAGATCAAAATCAATTTCTAAAGATTGAAGTTTCTTATAAAAGTAAACACTCGTACGTTATCCAGCAATCAGTCAATTCCCCATCAATACACACAGATTTTCGTTTATACTTTAATTCAGCAGAACTTTATGGAATATCAGCAGAAGTGTGTACGTTACACAATTGGAATTAACAATAAAGATGGGCTGTTCTGTATTATTTTAGAAAAGGCAAAAGAGGAAGTGAAATATGCAATTTTAATGTTAAGATTATTTACATGTTGGAGTTATTAAAAAAGAAAACAATTTATATTTTAATGCTTCTAAAATTAAACTACTGGAGAAGAAATTGAAAACTTCAATTTTTATAACAAGCTATGATGTTGCTGCGGAATTTAGATAGTGATAAAAATCACTTTTAAAAAAAAATCTTCTTCGATTGGTATATCACACTTTTTTCTTTTCTATCTAACCATAAGAACTAGACGAAAACTTGCATTCTTCAAGTTTGTGGCAATATTATTTCACATAGGAAGCCTTCCCAAATCTTACCAAAATACAATGCTATTATGAGTTGCATTTCCACATGACTTTGGTAACTGGTTTTCGTTTCTTTGACAGAAAAAATAACAAAAAAGATGATAAATGAAACTGGAATATCTTGTCATGCGAAGTGGATTTTTGGGGGGAATGATATGATTGAATTTTCTATTCAATTTGTCAGTTACACGGAAAAATGTTTTCTAATCATAAACTAGTTTCCAGTTTTATTGATCTACTTTTAGTAACTGAGTTTATTAATGAGAATTCCTCTCTGTGTTTCTGTCGTTACCTTTTGAAAAGACCCTTTGTAAAACCGAAATAGAAAGTGCGTAAAATTATAACATTATAAACAGAGGCAAGTTCGCTTTACATATATCGAAATTATATAATATATTAAAGTTATTTTCTTGTAACTACACTTTTCCAAAAAATTATTCAGTCGTGAACTGTTTCAAATAAGCATTAATGAAAGATATCAGCTTTTTCTGGATATTGTCGATTTTTTAAAACTTTTATCATAAAAAATTATGAGTTGTCAACTCTATACATGTATGATTTAATTCTGAAAGGCAGCAGTGGAAAATACAATTCAATTTATTGTTTTCTTAACAGCAAATATGATTAAATATCATATTAGATATTTTTGCTGTATACCAATAAACATTGTGCTTGTATTTTTATATGTTTCAGATATTCCAAAATACAAAGAAAAGTAAAACATAACAAGAGGTTTCTTTTAAATTGGTAAGAGAGTCAAAGACTGGCAAATCTCACATGATTGATGTAAATATCAAATGGAAATATACTACACTGAATAT
>JAQIWE010000610.1:0-20595 GCA_034698565.1 Campodea plusiochaeta | reverse complement strand
TGTGCAGAATGTGGATGGAGTCCTTCAGCACGCTCATGACAATTTCTTGAACCAGTTTCTTTTGCAGGCCAAATCTTAGAATTATCTCAACTTCTTAGTTGTTAAGTCTGATGAAGGTTCAACAAATACATCAAGAATAGGAGAGCAACTCACTGCATTATCTGGGGGAAAAAATTTAGGAAGTTAGCATTTTACGTTAGTTATGTTTATGAATAATATTTACAAATTTTAAAAGGAAAATTAAGTTCTCATATTTAACTGTGACTGTTTTAAATTCATGATGTTCATTTTGACTATCAAATAAACTAGATTTGCAATTCATGATGTTTGTTTCAATTTAATGAATGAATGAATGAAAACAATGATTTATTGAACAAAAATCAAGTGTAGTACATTATAGCCCAGAAGTCCGTTGTACAGGGTACAACAGAAAAAGGTATATAAATATTAAAGCTGCCTAAAAAGGAAGAAAGTACATAATATGAAAAAAGCGAACTCGACAAGCCATCGTGTTTCAACATTTTTACACAGAGATAGGATGAAATTTGATAGCAAGGATAACATCAAACTAGAAAAAGTTTCAATTTAATGAGTGCGTACGTAAAAAAAATTAATTGCTTGGAATGCAGAATTTTTATTTTTTATTTACAATTAAGTTTCTAAAAACAAAGGAAAATGTATGATTAAGAGGGGAAGGGAATCGTTTGAAAATTCTGTAAAAATCATGACTTTTTATGACTCTTATCTTAGAAGTTATCTTGAATTTTGGAATTAGAGAAACATCGCGTCTTAAAGAATTACATTACATTCTTTAAATATTACAGTAAGCAAAATTTAAATTAACTGTTATATTTTCATGAGACAATTTGCTCAGTTTCCGTAATAGAAAAAAAGTATTGCAACACCGTAAATTTTCTGTAATAGAAAAAAAGTATTTCAATACCGTAAATTTTCTGTAATAGAAAAAAAGTATTGCGATACCGTAAATTTTCTGTGATACAAAAAAAGTATTGCAATACCGTTGCTGTAGTATTAAAGAATGTAATTCTCTAAAGTGCGACGTTTGTCTAATTCCAAAATTCATCAAGATAACTTAGTCAAAAACATGATTTTTTAAACACTCTTAATAATGCATTGATTACTAAAAGAAAATACATGTTTGGACACAGCTGTTATTGTTCAAAATACGAAACATTCCAATCTGTAAGACAGCATTTTTTAAAGTCAGTAATCATATGTATAAGAGCATTCAAGAATTTTAAGTCTATTTGTTTGGTTTTTCATATCTAGACCTAGCATAACCTGCAAAAGTGCAAATATTGTACCATTACTTAATTACTAGTACCCATTTTTTTAAGTTGAAGTTCTGAGAATTTTTGGTTTTAAGTCTAACATAGGCCCTGTAGTTAAAGAAAGTATGGTATACCAGTACCATAACTAAAATTGATGAAAAACCAGGATTGACAAAACATTTCCCCAGGTCGACCTGGGGAAAACCCTGGTGGGATTTTGGTGGGTTTTTGACCCTGGTGGGATTTTGGGATATGAAATTTTGTGCTTTTTGCATGAAAAAAAGGTATAAAAATCAATTTAATTTTTAATATATTTTATTGTCATTATTTTATAAGATGTAATGCTATATTTAGATATGAATTACTAAGAAATTTGTGGTGAAGAAATTAAGAAAGTACACTGGAGTCAAACAACAACTTTATGCAAGGTCAATGAACAAACTAAAATGCTGAACTCCTCTCAAACTCAATAATAATTTTCTCGGGCTCGAGTATTGACTCGACTTCGGTTTTTCTATTTTCGATTGATTTTAACCCAATCCTGTCTCTACATTTTTCTGCTTTGAACTATTCTAAACTCGGTTCAGTCTCGCTCGGATTTTTCTCGTACTCGGAAACAGTCTCGACTTTTGATTTCTCTTCCTCAACCGATTTTTCTCGAATTTCTACGTTTTCACCGATATCGATATCCTCGAAAAACACTGGTTCATGGTGACAATCATATCTTTCGGCTCGAACGGTTGGACAGCCTGGCTCCGAGGGCCGATCGGAAACGTACTCGATTTTCTTTTTATCATCAATGGCGCTAATTTCGGTGTCTGCTGTTTCGATACTCGCTTTGTCGATAATTCCGTACTCTCAGAGAATTTTCAACCTCAAGTCGGCTTCGTGTTCTCGTATTCTCTTCTTGAGTTCTCTCTCGAACATATCTTGTCTGATTTCTAACCTCTGCTTGCGTAGCTCGATTTTTATCTCCGGCACTTCATTTTGCGGTTTCGAATCGTCTTCGCTGGAGCTATTTTCCACAACGATTACGCTACCTTCGCTCTCGCGCGCTGATTCGGTTTCGGTACTTCGCTACTCGCGAAGCTTTGCGATTGGAACTATTTCTTCATTTGGGGTACACACTGGTTGGTTGCGACAATCACTACTGGCTGTTCGAACAGCTGGGGGGGGTATCATTCTCGACGTTCTTCTCGCAATCAACAGTATTTTTCTCGACCTCGACTTCCCTCCTAGATACAGTCTCGGATACGGGTTCCTCGAACTCGATTTTCTTCTCGAGAGCCTCTTTTTCTTGTGCTAACATTTTACAATCGTATTAGGCGAGTATCATTTTCGACTCGGCTACACTTGGGGTGACCATACGGACAGTGCAGGTACCGAATCTCTAAATCTATATTCACTACTTTTTATCTTTCTTTTGGTAATTACCTCATCTCGAATGAGGTCGTTTTCGTTTATCCGGACGGTTGGTTTTTTCGCTTAGATCAATGTTTTCGGTTCGAACGGCTGGGTTGCCTTGCTCCAAAGGACGCTCGGTCACGTACTCAATTGTCTTCGCATTCGCGTCGGCAGCCGTCTTGCTCCCTATTTGGTCCATCATTCTCAACTCTTCCGTTGGTCCCACCTTCGAGTCTTTTCCCGATTCCTGGGGGCTTCCTTTGCGATTCATTGACCACCCGTTGGGTCCATAATTTAATAATATCGTTTGTAGAAACTTTCTTCCAAGCACGATCATCTCGGCGAGTCCCGGGAATATTCCCATCTCCTGCTCGCAATGCCCATATACGTAGGTTATTGGCAACACGGTTTCTTCATATATCTTCACGGATCCACTGGCTAACCAGATGGTATCTTTGTAAGGGATTATATTCGCCCCTTTTCTGATCATCCAGTCTCTAAAGATATCGCTGATATAGTTGTGGCTCGCTCCGCTGTCTTCCAAAGCTCGTAATTTCACGCAGTATATCTCAATGACGATGACCGGTTTACCGTTCTTTTTGGCTTTCTTTTCCAGATCCCGTTGTTCTTGTTCCATTATTTTCGCTTGGAACTTGTCGTCTTCCGGATCTAGCTGCTTCGACACTGGCTTCTTCAACATGTCGTTCAGCATTTCTTGGAGTTTTCACACGTCGTCGCGTAACCCATCGTCCGCTTTGTTTGTGTTTGACTGGTTTGCCTTTTTCGACGCCTCTTGCTCAGCTTTTTCCTTTCTCTTCAGCTCGAAAGCTCGCACATGTGTCCGGAACCCACTGCGTCTTCTGACACGAAACACATAATCCTTGCGCTCTGCATTCTTCAAAGTTCATTCTTCGTTTTGTTTCCGGTACGGTTGGTTCGACCAACTTCGTTTCTTCTTTTCGCCGTTTTTAATTTTAATTTCGCGTGACAATAGCCAAATTCGTGGCACTTAAAGCATAACGTCCGCTCGCGATTCGATCGGTCTTCATTTTGGTGATACGCTTTTTCTCCGCGCTCATTACTCGGCTGCGCTTGCGACCCATATATCTGCTACATCTGGTATTGGTACGGATTGATGACCCGTGGGTGAATCTCTCCGACTCCTATAACTAGTTAGGACATCCTATAACTAGTGTTTCCATTATGTACCCATTTTTTATTTTTGGTATCGGGTAGAACTTCAGAGAATTACTACTCGAAAACAGCGAAAAATTACGTCGAAAACGAGAAAAAACGTCCCCGAAAACAAAAAAAAGGTAAGGAATAACAGAAACATTTTCCAGCGTGCATGTATTTATAAATGAATAAATGATTGCCGTATTTATAAATGATTGTCCAAAAAAACTGAAAATTTATATTTACTATTGCGTTCCCGATGGCAGCGATCCATTCCCAGTAATTATATTACCAGATTACAGCACATTTTCCACCCATGGTATCAGGTACAGACAAAACTCGACTCTAAACATCGGCAACTACGTGTCTAAAATCTTCTTCCCTACCTCTTTCTCTTCGACGCCGGTATCCATACACGAATATAATAACTTTGTAACGTTTCATCGTTCGACTGCCGGTTAGTATTGATCTGTGCTCGCAAATTTTCGCTGTAGTTCGGCACGTCGTACGCTACTAAAAACGCTTTCACGAATTCGGTATACGTTTTGAACGGTCGTTTGTGTGCGGTTTTCGCTGACATCCAAGTCATCGCATCCCCAGTCATACAACTTGGTACCATTCGCCTCGTAAAATCATTCATATCATACTGCATTCTTCCCGCATACAACTTTACATTTTCTAAAAATCTTCGTGTCGTTATTTTGCCCGAAAGGCCTCCGAATAACGATAACACTTGATCTGTCTCCACCGGTTGCACTATTCGCACGGTAATTTCCGAAATCGAATACTCCGGCCGAGTTCGCAACATTGTATCGTACAACTCTATTGGCCGTGATGTTCCCTGATGACGGTGACCGCTCGTTACTACGTGTTGACGGCACCACCGGTTGTGCTCTCCTCTTTCACTTGGTTTCTGCTCGTGACTCTTCCTCGCGTCTACGTTTACGCTCTATCTCGAATTCACGACACAACCTCACTTCCTTTTGGCGTGCGAGTTCCGTTTTGCGATGCTCTTCTTCTTCTTTTCGACGGACGAATTCACAATACTCTTGCTAGTCCCTGTATTTCTGCAGGCGCTCTTCTTCATGCTCTCTTACTTGTTTGTAGGGTCACTGTATCGAACTTGTAGGGTCACTGTATCGAATTAAGTTGCTGCTCATCGTTCGGAATAACGTCATGATATTGCGCTCCTGGTGACGTGGCATTCGGTACCACCGGCTCGCTCGGGTGATTCTGCTCAACTCACCTCACTTTGTTTGAATTACTATCGTCAATTTCCAGATTTTTGTGATCTCGTTTCGGTACGTGTCCCGCGCTCGATTTCCATCGGTTCGTCTATGGGCCTCTGTACGAGTTTGTTCTCCTCGCTTGTGCTTCATGCACCACCCGTTGACCTTTCTTGACCTCGGACCATCGATTGGAACATCTCTTCCATATGACTTTGAAACGTCTCGAACTTTTCTTTCATAGCTCTCGGAAGCTCGGCTACTTTTTCTTCAATTGCGGCGATTTTTTCTACGTTGTCGGCTGCTGTTGCTAACTGTTCCTCCATACGATTTCGAATTTCTTCGTGAATAGTTTGCATCTCGGACACAACTTCGACTCCTCTTCCGCTCACCTCTGCCATTACTGTTGCCCCACTACCAGTTCCTTCGGTGTCGGCTCCTCCAGTCTCTCGGTATTTTGTGCTTCGGGTAACCCGTCGTCGCCCTGCTTACCATTCCTCCAATTCTATTACGAAAATCGTACGGTGGTTTACTCGGATCCATTGATGTCCCGGCAAGCGAGTAAAGCGGAAGTAGTCTGAACGCAGACAAGCTGGAGTACAGGAAGCAGTCGGAAAGCAGACTAGCCAGAGAAGGTTCTGGAAGCAGACAAGTCCGAGGGGTGGTTCACTTCGGAAATGGGGAAGTGAATGTTGAGATTGAGATTCAGGTTGAAAAAGAAGAAATATATCCTCTCAGGAAGTTTCACTTCATGAATTTGAAGGTAGGTTATATGAAGACAGATGACCAGAACCCTTGTGGCCATAAGGAGCCATAACAAGTCAAATCATTGCTGAAGATAGAATTTCACAGGTAATTGGTGAAGTATGAATTATTTATTAAGTGATTATTATAATAGGAAAAATATGCGAACTTTTCGCGTGTACGAATGTTGAGATTTGTAGAAATCGAAGCTACGGTACTCTAAAAGATTTTCGAGCGATTTGCATTCTACAAATTAGATTTTTGAATTTTGAACGAAAGATCCACGATGACGGATCCGAAAAATATACCGTACGAGCTTCTTAGTGGAAACGGAAAAAGTAGTGAACCAGGCGACGACGGGCATACCGAGCAGCATGAGGCCAAGCGTACGGGGACTGGAGGGGCTGGCATCCGGGAAGAGGATAGCAAGGTACCAGCAGGGGCAGAAGAGGCGAGAGAGAGCAAGGTCGAAGTCACGTCCGAAATACAAAAAATTAACGATGAAATTCGAAGCCGTACGGACAGTGAGTTAGCAGTAGTAAACGAGAATGTAGAAGAAATCGCAAAAATGAGAGAGAAAGTTGCCGAGATTCCGAAAGCAATCGAAGAACAGTTCGCGTCGTTCCAAAACCGAATGGAGGAAATGTTTCGCTCGATGGTCTGAAGTCAAGAAAGGTCGACCGGTGGTGCAGTAGAATCTTGCGAGGCGGGGAATACCGAGCGAGAGCAAGCGGAGACTGAGCCGATGGAGATCGAAAGCGGAACGAATGCCATCATCAAAGGAGACAATAATATTGAAGAAAGTATTATGAGTAATACCGAACGAGTTGAACGTGGTCGCCAGAACGAGTCAGTGGTGCCGAATGTCGAGTCATCAGGAGCGCAATATCATGCCGCTATTCCGAACGATGCGAGACAACTAAATTCCGTACTGCAATCCTCCGGTGAGGCCGTTTTAACGTAAGAAGCGCCAAGTTGAGACGTACGAGAAGTACAACAATGAGAATTTATGCGATTGAAGAAAGAAAAAGAGCGCCGAGAAGCAGACCTTGCGCATCAAGAAATGGAGAAGTTGCGTTTGGAATTCAAAATCGAGCGTAAAAGAAAACGCGATGAAGAATCCTGCAACGAAAATGAACAATGTAGAAAAGTCACCGGTGATAACAACAACAGGTGGCAGCGAGAGGCCAACGACATCAGGGAGCGTCACGGCAGATTGAGGCGTACGATACAATGTTACGAACTCGGTCGAAGTATTCGATGAGAGAGATAAACCCGCGAATACAAGATGCGAAACCCAGCCGATTGTTAGAAAAACCGTGCGAATCGTACAACCGGTGGAGACAGCACAAGCGCTACCGATATTCGATGGACATTCGGGAAAAATATCGGCGAGAATATTTTTAGAAAATGTGAAATCCTACGCAAGTAGGTTGAGTTATGATATGGACGATTTTGCATGACGAATGATTCCGAGTTGTATGACCGGCGAAGCAGCGAGATGGGTATCCGCGCGCACGGCTAACAACAGACGATTCAAGACTTTTGCGCAATTTGAGAGAATGTTTTTGGCATCCTACGATATGCCTAACTATGAGGAAAATTTGAGAGTACAAATCAACGCTAGTCGACAGTCGAATGATGAAACGTTGCAGAGTTACATCAACAAGATAGATTATCTGTACTCGTGTATGGACACGGCCGTAGAAGAAAAAGAAGTAGTCCGAAAAATCGTGGGTACCGTATTACCGATGTTCCGAGTTGAATTTTGTCACTATGCGATACCGGACACGATGGAAGAGTTCATGGAGGTGGCGAAGAGCGTACAAGCGACCGTGTCGCCGATGAATCAACCACACGAGCGTTTAGCACCGCATATGCTAGCCGAACAGAACGTAGAGTATGAAGATCGGGAAAAGCCCGGCGATAAGCAAAACAAAATAAAAGCGGTTGACCATAGAGGGGAAGCGATACACCCTCGCATCATCAATCCGTATCAGTACCAGATACAGCAGATATACGGGTCGTCATCACAACTGAAGAACGATCGGGACGATAAACCGTATTTGAGAAATGGAAGCCGAAATAATCGAAACGATGTACCGTACGCGCGTAATAATGACAGGCCGCGTCGGGAAGATGTGACGTGTTACCGTTGCAATGAAAGAGGGCACTACTCGAACGAATGTGGCCAATCGAGAAGAGAAGAGACGAAGCTAGCCGCACCGAAACGTGATAACAAACAGCGAATGACGTTCGAAGAATGCCGAGAACAACAGATTTGTTTTCGTGCCAAAAGACAAAGTGGACACCTGATCATCTGTGTGATGAGAAGAAAGTGCGACAAGAACGTGAAGAATGTGAAAACGCGAACAAAAATCGCTCGAACGAAACGCAACAGTCCGATCGAAATGAACCTGATTATGGTTTACGAGAAGACATACGCAAGCTACAAGAGATGATAACAGAGTTCCAGATTAGAAAGATGAACGAAGTCAAAGCAGTCTAACACGAAAAAAGAAAAATCCCGGAAAACGAACCCGTGAAAAATATTTCGAGCGATCCAGTGAAAGCATGCGACGACGGAGAAATCAAGATAACCGGTGGTTGCGTCGAAAGCGAGAGATCCGCGCGTCGGGAGCCCTCGGAGCCAGGCTGTCCAACTCCTCGACTGGAAAATCGCAATCTACCTAAAAATAAGCACAATTTCTGGGTAATATAATTTGAATGTTGTAATGATTATCAAAGAATAGTAAAAGAAGAACATGCGAAACCAGTTGACGAAGAGACGAAAATGATCACCGCCGAGCATGAGCGAAAAGAAAAATCGAAAGCGGTCGAGAAAGAAAAAGAGAAGATTGTGAAATCGTGCGATATTGGTGAAAAGCCGAAAAATCCGTCAACAGCGACGTAGAGAATAACGAGAGTAAAACAGAGGGTGTTGAGAACGTTACTGTTGTGTGCGAGAAAAATATTGAGTACGTATCCGAGCGGCCCTCAGAGCCAGGCTGTCCAACCGTTCGAGCCGAAAGTTATGATCGTTAGAGTATGCCGAGTACGACAAGGTTGAATCGAAAATCGAGGATTCGCAAAAAAAAAAGTAACGAAAAAAGGAAGTTGGTCGAACCAACCGTACCGGAAACAAAACGAAGAATGAACTTTGAAGAATTCGAACGCACCCTTACATCCAATGTGTTGTCTGTCAATCTGAGTCACTTTTGAATTGAAAAGATGGGGTAAATGCTTTTGTTAAAAATGTTTTTAGCCATTTTTAATGATTTTCGAAGAACTTTTTGAGGTGGTATGTAGACATATTAATAAAAGAGAAACTTTTCAGAAAATTTCAGATCGATTTAACATCTCCTTGTGGGTTCTGGAATCCCAAAGTATAGTCCTTTTATGACCCTAAAGTCTGAAAGTTCACTAGCTTCGATAATGGTAACTGTTAAAGAGTCTACCTAGCCTATTGATCCAGTAAAATAGACCTAAACAAATATTAACTGAATAACATTTACCTGCTACGGTACTCGCACACTAGGCCTTCTTGCACTGAGGCAATAACACAGACAACAAAGTTTTGACTTGAGACTGATATTTAAAAAAAACAATCATTATTAGGCCATCATGATGTGATCTGATGACATCAAATTAGGCGTTGGTTCACCTCAAAATTATGAATAATTGTCATAATCAAAAACTTTTCAAACAACGAGTGAACCGTATGCAATCTTTCAGTAGTTTCTATCACTGAATTGTGAATACGTGGACCAATCTTCCGGAAGCAGTAAAAAATTAACTGGCTTTCATTAACCAACAAACTAACTTTCAGTTTGGTTATTCGAATTGGTTACAAGATCTGTTACAAAACAACTGGTGTGGAGTAACACTGGAGTACCGGTAAGACAAATTGGTGCAGGTCTAATTGATGTGAGACAGATTAGAATCAGGCAAATTGGTATAGTCTGACTGAATTTGTGTAAAATGCACATTATAGGCGTATTTACTTACAGAATTTTTTCCTGAAACCGTTTTGTTGATGTCTGCATTGATGTATAATTCATCTACATGCTGAGATGGAGCATTATTGCCAGCACTTTCCTTACGAACACATGCAAACATACCATCCATGGCATAAAACACAGATCCATCATCCTATATAATGAGAAAAAATACCAATAACATACATTATCTATTATTGTAAGTTAATAGTGTATTGATGAAACTCAACTATAACTTCTCTTACAACAAGTTCATAATTCAAAGGCTAAATAGGGTATTATTGTCAAGTTATAGAAAAGGAAAGACAAGTTAGATACTGTACTCAAAGAAACTCATGACATCACTGATGAGTTAAAGAAAAATTTAATCAAATTTACTTCATAAATTAACTTATTGATACATTGCAGTTAGGGCTTGCAATACCGGAGTGTTTTTTCAATACCGGTATTTCGGTATTCAAATACTGTAATACCGGGATCCCGGTTTTACCGTTTTTAGTGGATTAGAATCCTTTTTTTTTAAGAAAATGTTGGAAACTGCAGAAAATAGACAGTCTATCGAAAAAAAAATTAAATTGAAAGTGTTGTGCACTATAGTAAGTTCACTGTTTTTCCTGTAAATCACGGCCAAGATGAGACAAGAAAATGTGAACCTTTTAATTTTCAAAATCAGAGATTTCCGTGATTTATAAGAGCAAATTGTATAATAAATGACTGAAAAGCATGGAAAAAGTGACATATTTAATACCGAAATACCAGTATTTTGATGGTCCTAATACCGGTATTTCGGGATACCGGTATTGCAAGCCCTAATTGCAGTTACCCGGAAGGAATGATATTTCCATGTAGCAGTAGAACTGAAGAATCTTTACTAATTGTACCATTCATTTTTCATGAGTTAACAATACCCTATATTAGGAATTTATAGTTAAAACTATGAGCTATTAAATTTAATAATGGCCTGATTGGCCTCATTATGTAGTTAAAGCAAAAGGTTGCAAAATAATATTCTTTTATTATAAAAATTGGTTTGACAAAGACCTGTGGATAACAAAATAACTAATAATTCAAACTCCCTAGTCAAATAACCACCATGAGAGCCACCTTGGACCTCATCGTTATTGTTACATCACTGTTTGCTGCATGACATGAGCTCTGTTATACTGACTCTTGCAAAAAGGCAATAAATTATAGTAAGCATTATGTAGCACACCTTCTAGTGAATCTTTCGAGACGTCTTTCAACTTTCTGTGACGAATATAAGCATGACTGAAAAGTTTATCAGTATGCCAGCCGTACTGATAGAACTTAGCCTGCGTGGCGGCGTGTAAGTCAGTAGGCCTAGCTTATGTTACTTTGTGTAGAGACCTATTTCGTCGACGAGGGCACCAACGATCCAATGAAAACTCCCACCCGAGGCGATGAAATAGGTCCCCTTAGAGATTACTCTCAGACTCTGGGCATAAACGAATAAAGAATAGACCCGTCGTCTTCGTCAAACAATTACACACCATTTGGAACGAAATCTTTAAATATTGCCTCACTTACACCCCTACGTCCAACTGTCGCCTGAGTAGTAGTTCCCCTGCACCTAGTGGCAGAAATAGTAAACAGCTTCTTCGGAAAAATTGAAGTAGTTGCCACCTGGAACGCTGCCACACTAGCGACAGTCGTCCGTAGGGCCCTAAATGAGTGACTACTTGAACATTTCATTCCAAACGGTGTGTAGCCTAATTGATTGCCTAAGACGACGAGTCTATTCTTTATTCGTTTATGCTCTGGGAACCCTTGTCGCGTAGCGGCAAAGGGTTGGCTTCGCCGAAGCGAGTTACGAAGATAACAAATGTACCATACTACCAGTAACCACAGAGCTAACTTCAACATCAAGTTCGGGGATACTTTACTATCAGCCCGGGTCTATGAACCTAACCTAACCGAAAATGGATATTAACCTATCTGAGAATGAAGATTGACCTATCAGAGAATGGAGATTGACCTATCCGAGAATGGAGATTGACCCGGGCTGATAGCCTAGTAAAGTAAACCCTCAAGTTCAAGTAGACCTAGGCAGCTGTATAGGCTAGGCTTAGTCTATATAAGATTATAACAGTAGGCTATACGGTCCTTACCTTTTGCAAAGTTGTGCTTTACATTCACACTTTATTTTTTGCCTTGTCTTTGAAGATTAGTGGTTTTGTATAATTTCACTTCTTTAAACATTTTCTTATTTCTAGTGATAACGGAGTCAAAGGAGCAGAGTAAGACTGTAAAAAATCAACTGATCAAAGCAACCTGAAAAAGGACGAATTTCCTATTCTCCTAAAAGTTGTTAACAACTCTCACATGTAATCTGTCATTTATTTCGAGAAGTAGACTAGAAAAATTCTACCTCATTTTAGAGGTAGAAATTGTAATCTAAAGCAACCCAGATTACAATTTCTA
Organism: Campodea plusiochaeta; assembly: GCA_034698565.1. Lineage (NCBI taxonomy): Eukaryota > Metazoa > Arthropoda > Diplura > Rhabdura > Campodeidae > Campodea > Campodea plusiochaeta. Next base: position 8,313 of record JAQIWE010000610.1, on the reverse strand, counting down.
AGTCATTCATGAAGTAGAATCTGTGCGGTATAGGTGTCCTTTCCGTCCTCTTCGGATTTTTTATTTCATCATTTCTCCGCGAGAGGCACTGACGCTGCTGCTCCCGTAGTCTGCTTGAAACTGTAATTTTTGTGAGAAACTGTGCTCTACTTTTGTTGATTCTCAAGTGATATGATAAGCAGTGGCTGATAAGACAAGCCACACTCTCTAAATAACTCTACATCTATTGAAGTAGCTTACTCTCTGGACTGCTGTCACGTAAGTTACATTCAAATTATCAATCTCTGCTTCTCAAAGGGGAAGGTCAAGGAAGCGCCGATTTTTAAATGAATTTGAGCATGTTAATTTGAAGTTTAACAGTTTCAGGAGTGGAAATTAACGTTCTTGCAGTTTGTTGAATATGTTTGCTTTAGCGTAGGTGCATTTAAACATAATTTATCTACTTTATTTCCAGCTTTCGACTGTTTGAAGAGGAAAGTTGCTGCTTATTCATGAATCTGTCAAATTCTTGATGCTTGGGTCTGTCTAAAATTTTCATAGTAAAACTTTATTATTAAGCTAGTTTATACTCCTGAAAGAAGGAAAATAACAATATTATGTCTGCGATCCATCTACTGTTGAAGCCATGAATTGTATCTGTTTGCTTTAAATCACAGCAGTTTTACTTCTTCAAGAATCAAAATTCGGCTGAAGTGTAGTTTTTGGGGGAACAATAATAGGCCTAATGTAGGTTTTGACCCATTCTAACTCGCTTTTCAAATACAACATTGCTTTTAAGAGGAACCCATCAGGCCACCTGCCCCCAAAAGGTGGCCCTGCTAGAGCATTTTCTTTAGGACTTTATCTGTATATGCTACAGTACTTATATTTTGAAGAAAATGTAAAATACTCAAGAAAATGCACTATTACAACTCATTATGAATTGATTTTCTGAAAGAGCATGTCCTAATACATATCTAAAACCCACCAGCTCACTCGTACCCTAGTTAGTTTTTTGTGTCGTTCAGTGTGCAAAATAAGCGGTATCGCATCGCTGTTTTGCGATACAAACGTAAAAATGCATTGCAGTTTTGTGATGCAAAAATTTCGATTGATACCGATATTTTTCGCAATAAATCGCGATCTATAAGTTCGATAACGAACTATAATATCTCGTTGGAATCTACGTAAAAAGACGAATTCAGATATGTATAATATTACGGGAATAGTTTATTATTTGCGATCGCGCGTTGCTATATTCACCATGAACGAGATTAGAGTAACATTGAATCACGTTTTCATTATTTATGAATAACTCAAAAAGTATCGGTCTGAATGGAAAGCTGTTTGTACCATAGCAATACTCAGAAAGAGATGATTTCACATAATGTAAATTATTGTGGTATGAATTCAATCTTTACAAGCGTACGGTAGCATTATTTCGAAACCGTAATTTGTAAGTGTTTATTATCAACGTCACAAACATTAAGCAACAGCACAAGAACAGTTTACCGCACAGAATTGTTTTTGATATCTCTGGAAGCGCGAGAAAAAGACGATTTCATAGGTATATAACATTATGATGTTATCTAATATAATCGTTAATGATTTTCTCTTTTAAAAGTTGTGAAAGCATTTTGCCCTTTTAGAATTTTTTTTCCTTGCTACACAAAATTTGTAAACTGCTATGCAAAGTGATATTTGAGTAGCAGAATTGCTACTCAAAACACTTTTCTTATTTTGCACCCTGATTCACGCTGAAGTATAGTGCAACTGATGTTGTTGTATGTATACTGTGCCTTACAGGAAAGTAACAAGTGGTTCTATATGACTACTTCGCAGTACATAAATTAGGTGCATTCGTATACGTTTTTCTGCTCACAATTATTATAAATGGAATTATCTCTCCAATTTTGTAAATAGTTCAGTGTAATAAAAAAGATGATTATAATCATATTGAACAAAAGTACTATCTAAAATACCAGATATTACTCCATAACTATAATATTCTAAAAATATATAATCCACTTACGAACGAAACAATAAAGATTTCTTTAATAAGTTATGTCGACAGTTTATTAACTTTTGCTTTAGATATTTTAATGTTACCAGATTTTACCAGTTAGTAAACCTTATTATTAATGTTTGTTTGCATTTTCATTGATTTGAACTAAACATTGTAAAAAAAAAAACGTTTAAAGTAAGTTATTTTTAATCATTCTTCTTTCTTGATTCTTGAATAACAATTAATTATAGCACTTTCTTTCTTGATATCGATTTAAAATTAATTTTCTCTGGGAAACTTTATTTGTAGAATATGCATACAAAATTTCAGATCAACCAACCAAGTTTTTCCTAATGATATTTTAATTATAATTAACTGAAGAACTTCCGTTAAAGATATCGACTTGAATTGAGGTTCATCTTTATAGCTTTGTTTTCTGATTATGTAAAAAAAAAATCAGCCAAATCGGTCTGACCAGAATGGCTGTATTACATGCGGACATACGAACAGACACGTCGATTGTAATAGGTGCATTGTCGCAAAAGTTGCGAACGCACCTAAAACAGAGGGTAATTTCTAAAAAAAAACTGGTTTTATAAAATGGTATGTTTTACAAATATACGAATCATCCTTTTATTAATGATTGACAGTCTTATATTGTATAAATAGAATAATATTGTCCATTAAAATCTTGAAGTCAACATCAACTTTTGAAGGTCATTATTGACTAAAATTATGTCATATTCCAAGCACTTGAAAAAATTTAAAGAGCAAATAAAACACTCCAGGAAAATATAATGTTTATCTAAATATATCAATCAGTTATAATAATTCCTAAAATATACAATGACTCAAATATGGTTTTTCTTTAAGTAAATATTTCACAATATTCTGCAATCAGTGCTTTGCAGTAATTCATTGAAATTTATTTTTGAACCCTTAAACAATTAAAAGGAAAAAAGTCCAAATTAAAATTTATTCCAATTTCAATGCTTACGACGCAACTTTCCTTTTCCATTCCAGCTATACTCCAGACATCATGAAATCTCAAACGACATTTCTGGCAGTAATCCTCTCTCTGTCACTTTTTATATCAACAACGCCATCCGTGACGTCAGCATTTGATAAAGCCTTCCTTCAATGGATGTTAATGGAATTTAATGACTCCACTTATACTGCCGCACTTATTGGAGCCCCATCTAGAAAATGCTCCAAAGGCAAGATCTGGGATGGACGAGGCAATTGTAGACCTGTGTTCTATTTTCGGTAGTTTTTTTTTAAAGGAGTGTATTATATTTTTGGAGTTTTTTGTTTTTATTATTTGGACTGAAGTTTTTTTGGAAAATAAATTTTTGTATAGATTAAAAAAAAAACAATAGTTTTGTTACGATTATACTTACAAAGAAATCCATTTTCTGTTTTGAAAGGAAGCATTATAAAATAATTAATGTAATCTTCATTTCGTGGAAAATAATATGATGTAACTGACGTCGTGAGTGTATATCTAAATATTAAAACAGTTACAAGACTAGTCATATAATAAAATAACTCTAATTACACAACCGTTATTATGCACTATAATAATAATTATATAATTACAATCAGAAAATGAAGCAGTTGAATTCAAATATGGTTTATTAATGGTCAACAGTCCCTATAAAAAACCTTGAAATAATATAAGCTTATACATTTTATAAACTTTAATTTGTACTCTTTGGCATTTTGAAATATCTATATTTTCTTAGTGGTATTTCAGGATAATTATTTAATTTGAGATACTTATTTATATGAAGAATTGCTGAGTTCATCGTTTTCCTTATTTCGGGCGGAAATGGATCAACATTCTCGTCATATTCTCGACGTTTAAATTTTCCTTTGGAATGTTTCTGAAATTAAAAAAAATATAAAATAGAACGTTATTTTAACTATATCATACTGTTCAGCAAAAATATTCCGGGATATACTTCTACATTTATGTGTCTTATTACTTTTATAAAGATAAAATATATTAGAAGCAATATTTTTGGAGTCCTTTCGAGATTGCCTCGAAAGAAATTTTCATATAAATAAAAAGACATAATGTGCAATATCCTGAAATGTATGCAAATTTATCAACATGAAAGTATGAACAGTAATGAATTGCAGGATACATTTGCCTTCGTATGTTGTAATGTTTTTAATTTTTAATTAGTGTTCTCAGTGTTTCGAATTTAATATAAGTTTTCATTTTGGAAATTTAATTCATGAAATGTGAAGCAGATTTGTTCGAATTTTATGACAAAAATGTGTCCTATGTGACCAAGTTTTTTTTTTTACTTTAGTATTACTGATCTACGCAAAGCATAATAATAATAATGATAAATAAATTAAATTACAGATTCATACTATATGAATGCCTTTAGGATTAAAGGCATTCATATAGTATGAATCTGTATTTTAATACGATCGTCCAGGTTGTCATCATGTTACTTTTTGTGAAATGGTAAATAGAATTTAAGTCATCTTTGGATGCTGTCCATTTTCAGAACTAGAAGGTATTAACATCCTGATATCATTAAAAAAATCAATAATGTTTCCAATAACTCACAAGAGTGCATTGAATCCTTTCTTCATTGATAGGGATACTGATAAACTTCAATATTTCTCTCAATTCATTTGCAGTATTGTCCTTTAGATTTTCATAATGTATTACATGTACATGTGGATGATAAGTTGTCCAATTCTTTATATTTTCAACCCAGGAGATAACACTTTCCATCGTTTTGTTTTCCCATTCTGAAAAATAAATAAAATAGAATCTTTTCAGTTATAATAATAATGATGATACTTTAAGAATACCTTAAAGTACTTAAAGTACTTTAAGAATACCTTAAATGAATATTCAGTTCTTTCGAAAGCAGTATTCAAAAGTATAGTACACTAATTGGAATAAATTTATGACTTAGACATATGGATTGAAACGTCTTCTTGGTTCATTCATACTGTAGTTGTAATAAAGGGGTTTTGAATCCAAACACTTTTCTTTAAAAAATGCAATGTATTTCAGTACCTACGTGGTACCGTCATCACGCAAATAAATTTACAAAATTGTTATTCCATATTCCCTGTTAAATTTTTGTAAATTTATTTGCCTGATGACAATACCACGTAGGTACTGAAATATATTGCATTTTTTGAAGAAAAGTGTTTGGATTCAAAGCACAAATATTACAACTATATAATTACTTTTTATTTCGTTAATGCAAGTTTCAATTTCGAAAATTAAAGGTTAATTAGTTTATAGTGATTGGAGCAACTGACAATTATACGGGTACGTACGTTACTACTTTTGACTATTCAATATTTGATATTATAAAATAGTTTGATAAAATAAATTATAATGAGTTTGCATCCTAATAATTCAAATACATAAGTGGTACTGTGATAATTCGAAGTATATTAGTATTATTACCATGTGAGTAACAATGAAAGTATATCAAAGATGCTTGAAAATTAAAATAATAATAATAATTCCACTCAACAACCTGACTCAAATATATTTTTAACATTAAAATAAATCTTATACTTTAGATAACATAAAACGAATTCATTAAGTTAAAAAAAATGCATTAAATCCCTAGGATATGAGTTACAACATTTGACACTAAATTGCCCAGAAAACTTCAAATTTCACAAAACTGCATTATTTTGAATATCAGTTAGTATAAAAATACCTTTTGTTTTAAAAGTTTCTGAAGGTGCAAAATTGGTATGTCCCGCATGCATATAATTATGATAAGCAACTATAGCATCGTATGGATTCCTAATGAGAAGTATTGCAACATTGTTTGTGAATTGTTTTATGCGTTGCGGTGTTGACAAATGAGTTTTCTGGAGTATTGTAGTTCCGATGTTCCAGTCTTCTTTTTCACCAAGGAAATCTGGGAAAAAAGTTCGATTCGGAGAGATTTTTATAATTCAATATAACAAGTTTATTATGGTAGATTATATGACCATTTGAATTGAATAAAATATTCATATACAATGTAATAAAGCAAATGAAATTCCTAAGATATTTTAATATTATACAGCAACCAATAACAATTCTGTCTAAACAATAAATGGCTTGGGATCAATACTAAATATTTCAGCTATACCAAAATTGATATTTCGTTGCATTTATTTGCTGTTTTGCTCAATAATTAATAAAATATGTATGTCGATATATTGAAAGATTTTTACATTTTAATAATGAAGCTCATTGAAAAGAGATAGTGGGCCATGTGACTATTGAACTGCAACAGAATTATTTTTATCAATAGAAAGAACAACTTGAAATACTTATGTTTTAGAGTACAATCATAGAAATAAGAACTCTACTTATAGAGTATTTAAATGAAATTATGCTAGATCATTTTCTCAAAATTTGAAATATTTTTATTTCATTTTGAAACTTTTCTCCCTGATATTTTCAAAAATAGATAACAATAAAACGATTTTATTATTATGTTAAATTAAATTATTCGAAGCTTTGAAAAGGACTATATATTATAAATGCAATAATTTTAACTGACTACTTTGCATTGGAAAAATTTGTCAGATTCAATAGCTCAGTTGGTAGAGCACGGTCCTGGATAGACCGAGGCCGAGAGGTCGAGTCCCACTTGAGCAGAATTTTTTTGTTCTTAATTTATTTTTCCAATGCAAAGTAGTCAGTTAAAATCATTACATTTATAACTATTTTATTAAATAATATTTCTGATTACCTAAATTAAAATAAATTGTGGAATGAAAATTCTGATGTTATTGATTACCTCCAGTAACAAGTGAGTAATCATAGTAAACACTTCCAGTAAATATTCCAGTTGCTCTTTCCAGTAAATAACGTAACCATGTATTACCACTGCCTGGAAAACTAGCAAGTGCCAGTGGCTTTAAAGACTTACGAACGGCGAAACTGAAAACAGAATAAGTAATATATTATATTAGTAACGTTGCATCAAAATTTTCTTGATTATGATTTCATGTTTTCCTAAAAATAATGATCATTGCAATTTTTCAAACTTTTTGAAAATAAATAAAATAATGTTTAATACATTATGTAATTTTGACAAAATTGTTAAAAAAATATCTTTATGAAAATATTAATGATAACCCATCATATGTTGTAATATTTAAAAAAAATAACATATTATTTAATAATCGAAATTACCATTCACTTTGATTTACCTATGCATAATAATAGATATCAATATAAATACTGAAACTGAATACTAGTACAGTATACTGTAATATGCTGCATTATTTAATTGGCAAATTTTTGTTTTCTGAAGAGCAAGAAAAGAACGGTACGTCGATATTGTCCATATTCACAGTATTATTATACTAAAATAATAATTCAATAATAAGAAATACATGTAATAAATTTACCTCGTATTGAATTTTGAACAGTTCGGATCATCTTTCCAAGGCCACAAAGGGAGTCGAATAGTTGACAGTCTCAATCGTTTCCTATAATGACAAAGAGAGTTACATAACAATAAAATTAACCTACATTCAAAATCATAACAAAATGCCTACCTTTTAGGAAACTCCTCCGGTGGTTTCTCAACAACAGGGATAAACTCAACACGCTTTTCGGAAGCAGTTTCTTCAATCTCAAACTTCGTAAAAAGCAACAAAAACACAGAAATACTAAAAGTAGTCATGACGTAATACCGCTTTTTCGTGAACATCTTCCTTTCACAGCAGGAGTTCTTTCTTAGAAGATTGCAATCACAGAAATGCATACGAAGACAGCTGATCTAAGGATGAACGGCTAACGGTAAATTTATTGTGTCTGTTGTATTACAATTTAGTGTGTTTATTTTTAGACTGTAAATGTTTGTTTGAATAGGAAAAGTCAATATTGAAGTGCATCAGTGGGACAGTCAATACAAATGTTGTGATGGTTTGTTTAAGAGTCGTTAAAATAATGTGTCATTATATCAGTAAGCAATGAAAAACAGTGATTCTGTTAGTTTTTTTTATTTACCTTGCTTTATTTTTAATATTCTTAATATTTTTTGTTCAAGCACCTTATTTAAATCTTTTTAAAATGTGCAATGCAGAATTTATTTTAATTTATATTATTAAAAAATAAATTACAATAAAATATTATAGTAAATTATGGGGGAAATCTTAGCCACGTTTCCAGTGTACCTGTAGATGACATTATGGGTCGAAACCGCGGTCGTGCACTCTACCTATCCTTACCACTCTTTCCTATATAGATGAAGGCAGTCCCCCCTTTGTGGGACCAAGGGTACCAAACCACCCGTCTGTCGAATTCTATATGGTCCTGTAATATT
>JAQIWE010000609.1:0-20617 GCA_034698565.1 Campodea plusiochaeta | reverse complement strand
TTTATAAATATCCCCCCCCCCCCCCCCCAGCATCTTTCAGCAGATGAGACAGTTCTAAAAAGCAGGCGCGGATCCAGGATTTACTCATGGGAGGGCTGACGTGAAGGAATCATGTATATTTTTAATTATATGTACCGACCGTGAAGCACGCGCGAAGTTTTTTCATTTTTAAGGCTGAGTTTCTTTAAAATAACTCAGCAATTACCATCTTTAAAGGAACTTTTGTGAAGAAATAAAAAAAAATTCAAGAATTTCCCCAATTCTAGGAGTTTTTTTCTTCATATTTTTAGTCAAAATTCTTACAAATAACGCAAAATTCCTTCCTTTTCTCTCTTTCCTATTTTTCTCTTTTCTTTTCTTTCTTTCCTCAAGGGAGGGACTACAGCCCCTTTAGCCCCTCCCCGTAGACCCGCGCCTGCTAAAAAGGGCTGAAGATATATATAGAAAAGATTTGCAGTAGTTCTATAGTGTCCTAAGCTTAAATGCGATTAAAAATATTGCAAGGTCAAGATGCAGTGCAGAAAAGTGTCTAAAAATATAAAGTGTATTATTAAATGCTACTTATAACTGCGTTTATAATATTACGTTAATATTCTTACTGTTTAAAATAAGTTAGATAATTCCTAATTTGATTATTATCATTTTTTGTCATTTTGATTGGTTTTTATTTTATTATATATTAAGTTATAAGTTATTAAAAAGCAATTTTTGCATTTTTATAATTTATATTTCAGAGTAAGAAATTATTGAATTGAAAGGTAACATTAATTTCAAATGAAAAAATATCATTAATTTTCAGAAACTACCTCATTCTATTCTTGCTGTTAAATTTATCTTAATTTCTTGATAAATGAGCGTCTGGAGGAGGGCAATAGTTTGCCATTTTTGAGCACAAATAAATTAAATTAAATTAACATGTGTGAAAATTCTTTCAAAATTGGTGTGTGAAATTCTTTAAAACATGCTATTTCTCCTTTAAAGAAAATCCCTCACAGTAATTGTAATTCTCGAATAGAAGTTTAAATATTTAAAAAATGTTAAAACTTTGCTCTAAAATTTCTCTTTACATTTCCTAGAATTCAGCACATTTTGGACCTGACTCATTTGTTATTTTATTATGCTAACTGGATATATCTCACGGCATGTGTGTACTATATCATCATTTATTACGATACAGTCGGCCAATGGACTAAAAACGGAAATTCCTATCTATATTTTCGACGTGTACTAAATGTTGAAGGAAAATTAAAAATAATGTATGCAAAAGGTCAAACATAAAAAATAAAACAAATTGTTCACAAAACGTACTGCGCATTTTCAATTTTTGTACAGCAATATTCTTTTTAATGTGTAACTATAATTGCAAACTTAGATAATGATGTTTATAATTTATTTATCATAGCAACGATGAATGATACATATTAAAAGTTTCACTTTATCAGAACTTTGAAAGATCTTTGAACCAAAAATATCAAAATGCAAGTCAAAGGTCACCGAAAGTCTTTCAGTTTCCCCCTGTCCAAAAATAATGTGCATTGTAAAACACGATTGATAGTAAGTACACTTTTTCATAGTTTCATACATATTCACTTTCTGATGAGTAAAGGTATCAGACTGAGAATAACGGAGAATAAATTCCAAGCAAATTTAATTATTCCGATAAAAGACTAAAAGACACGTTATCTGAGCCTTAAGACAAACATACGTCATCAAATCTATAATACATAATGACAGATTACAAGTTTATTCTAAATATAGATCTGGAATGCTATTTTTGACTTTTGGTTTCAAAAATGTCCTACCTATAGTCCTACTTATATTTGTACTTTTTATTCCTATTCTTCTTCTTCTACGGTTTTGAAATGAATAATTTTGGTTAGAAACAAAATGACCTTTGTACTACATTTTGTGCTAGACGTCGATTGAAAGAATATTTATGTGACCTCTGGAATTATTTTGTAAAAAATATAAAATTATCGTCATGCACATATATTTTCAAACGACCTTGAAAGATAATTAAATATTTTAAGCATTGTTAGAATGTTATCAGAACTGTTTTTTGTGAATCTATATGTTCTAAACGATTGCCTAATCACTTATTGATGGAATTTTTATTGATATTTTATGTGACTGTTGATCATCGTATTTCATTAAAATGTAAGCTGTTTATTGTGTAACCAGATATTATTTAATTTTATTTCAGTTATTAATATATAAACTTCAATTTTCATGAAGTTAATTTTAGTTAAGTGTATTTTGATGCTCGTCTAATCACAAAGCTCTTTCTTTTTTCTTTTTTCAGAACGGAGACTTGCCATTAAACTTTAAATTGGAATCGTTACAGTTCATTATTTAAGTAAGCACTTTTTTAGCATAAATAGCACATTATTTTATTAAAAACCAATTATCACAAGTAAAATTCACTGGAGTTAGTTTTATCTTTTATTACTGTCTTTGTTTAATTATTTTCATACATGTCAGTTGTCTTATAACAAAGCATTCGGGGGAGTGCCAAATATATATATATAGAGAGAATTTGCCAAATTTGAACAGAAAATAAATTTTTACAGGGGTACACGACACAGTCAACAGGTCATATCTATAACCTGTAATAATTTTTCAAATATGTTAGGTACTTTAGAAAATACAAACTCAGATAAAAAAAATAGCACTAAGAAGATGAAAATATTTTATAGAATTATCTTAAAAACGAGGTTTCAGTTATCGACCATTAAATATAATAAGTTGTTAATAGAAAAAAAAAATTACACCTGTTTTCTGCACAGATGAGTTCTCACTGAAGTTATCACTATTTAAAGCATAGCCTATAAATGTTGTTGAAATTACCACTAAAATGAAAAATTGACGCCTAAATAAACATTTAAGGACAAATTAGTTTTAATCTTATCTAAGAAAATTCTTTGCACCTCTGTTTCTATTAGTACGACCTTGTCAAGGCGAGGTTGTTGACTCCACTTCTTCAATACTTCAAGGTACCCCTTCAAGTTAGTAAAGTTCGTCTCCATAGACATTTGATATCTTGAAATAACGAAAATAGTGATTCATATTTCAAAGAATGTGTAACAAATATCTGGAATAATATGAAGATCCACACTTTACACAGATAATCTTGGAGACAACAGACTTTGTTTTAGTAGATAAATCGATTTCGTTGGTATTTGGTAGTTACTATGGTAAAATAAGAGATAGCCAGCTGTACTAATGCTTCTTATAAGCGTGCCAGCTTATAGATACAATATTTAGTGGAAGTCTAATTTGGAGTGCACTGTAGATACTGGATAACCAATTATTTAATCTATAATTATTACTTGAATATGTAGGTTGTTACGGTTTTACGACAGTGTATTAGAAAATTAAACAGGTGTTCGTGTCTTAGATTAATACTTTCGGAATCTCAGAAACAGTTTCACCAATAAAGCCATTTGTTAAAAATTGTTATCAACAGCATATTACTTTTAGAACAAGATCTTACTTCCGGCAACCGTCACCGTATGCCTATCTAACTTATCAAGAACTATTTTTATCGCATTCAAGTACTTTTTAACAAAAACTTATGTTATTTCACGTCAAAATGTGTTATTTTTATTGAAATAACTGAACTTTTGAATCTTGATAGATAGAAACCAGCAGCATGCAGTGATTCTATCCCATACCGGTTTGTAGATATGTTGAACTGATTGTGAGTGTCCTTCTAACAGGTTTGTACGTCCTCGACATTTACCGTCATTCCGGACGATCCATTTGTCATTCTCTAGGTGCATTTAACCTTGCCTCCTATCGTATTATCATGCATACGATTAAAGATGTAATGCTGTGACGGGGAAAAAATCCACATTGTTCTTTTGGGAGAGGTTAGGTATTTACTTCGGTATCAGGACAACTTTATTATCAAGGAACGTTCATTTATTGTCTAGAAACAACTTACATTTGGGACATGACAGTTATTTGGCTTGTAAATGCATTCTACTGTTTGTTAATGAGACTTAGGAATGTAAATAGTTTTTAGAAGATGAATTTTGTACCACTTTGGTTTTTTGGGGGGAATATTTTATGATGGAATGCGGTTATACTGTTTTAGAATTGAGTTGCAAGTAGGTCCTTGAAATTGTAATCTGTGTAATTTCATAAAAAGGAAATAAATACATATAAAAAGAATTATCTACTGGTTAATTAAATTGGATCTGGATCTTGAAAATATTAATAATTTGCTTTTGGAAACTTGTTCAGATATATATTTAAGCAGTACCGTAACGTATTACGAAGTCCAGACCCTTTATAGCTCTATAAAAGTAACTTGTCATAATAATAAATCTGCTAGTACAATCAAGCATGATGCTCAGATCTTTCTAGAAGCTATTATCAGTGATATAAAGTGTCCTGTTACACAGAAGATCCATATTTTATTTAGTCTGAGACGTGTCTGACATTAAATGTAGGTGAAATATGTACGTAAGCGGCAAGCAGTAAAATTCTGTGAACTCAAGTGCAAACCAAGGCCGAAATAAAGGGTCTGACGAGCCATCCAGACGTATTCAATCATAATTGGTCTTTTGAAAAGAAGATGAAGTTGCCGTCTTATAAAAAGATGAGCGATAATCAGATACGAGACGAGTGATATTATTAGAGAGATCACCAGCACATTAGTAGATAGCGCAGCGTATTGACCGTCTGGATTGTACTTGACTATGTAATGTCAAGTCATTGCTACTAAGTTGAAGTAGAGCAATTTTAATTTCACCGAAGATAGTAAGGATCTTTGGTTTCGTTTATCATTCAGGCAACTAAGTTGTCAAATTTGCCTGGGTACGAGCTTAATATTACGAAGCAACTTTTGATATTAAAAAAATATTTTTTAACGAATTTGTGATCATGGTTTCTTAATTTTATATGTTTGCAAAATATTATCTTATTGAATTTTGACAATTCCGAGTTCACAAATACTATTTTTCCTCTTATTGTCGTATAGAAATACTAGACATATATAACAAATGAATTCTTATTGACTAGATAATATATTTACTTATTTATTACACGTCATTGCAACATATTTCGGTGATTTTTGTAGTCTGTTACTGAATAGTTATATAATATCGCAATATCACTTTGTTATTAGGTAAAATAGACGATAAATAAAAAAAATAAGCGCAGCTAACTTTAGTGGAATAATGAGAATATGTTATATGCTTTGCTTGCTATAGCAAATTTCTTTGTCTCATTTTTCTTTTATTCCCATATCATTGAACTCTGAAGAAAATTTCCGTTCATTTCAACATTATCAGATTTTATTTGCTCACTTCAAGGACTTAAATGTATGGAAATATATACTGAGGAAATTTTAATGAAACGAGCAAAATATTATAATATTCATTGGAGAGATAATTCTTAAAACACGGAACATAAAAAATTTGTATTACTAAATTAACATTCTACTTGAACCTTAAAACTTCAAGTTGAGTTTTTTTAACAAACAGTTGAATAAAAGGGAGTCAGGGCAATTAATATTATAATACTATTTATGCAAATGTTGGTAGGTACTCATCTATAAAAGCATGGTTTGAATTACCTCAGAGACAATACAAAAACTGGATCGACGTTTCGTTTGCTATATTAGTTTACAAACATTTTCAAAATATACAGTTTTTTAAAGTACTTGTAAAAAATTTTGTATGGTAATCTAGCGAACTAATCCGAAACATTAATCCAGTTTTTTTCATTGTGTTTGAAATGCTCTACTTTATGTTTTTGAGGATTAATTACTAACAAAAAATAATTGAATTACCATTAATAATTAGTATCTTATGAAGATGCTTTGTTTGGAGATTTAAATACAAAAGTATAGCTTTAATTTTACATGTGACTATTTTTGGTAACTAGAAATTCTCTTTCAATAATTATGATCTCCAATAAAACAGAGGTTATAATTACTTGCTACAATAATGCTGAAAATTACACTTAAAACCTTTTTTTATTTTCTATGACAATTAGTACCCCTCTCTCGATAACTCGTTGTAATTTAGCATGATTTACGTACCATAAAGAAATGATCTTACTCAAAATTCCGAAATTCTGAAGTTATGGGAATCTTCGTTCTTCGTATATTCAGAAAGCAAATACCTGTTGAAAATGTTACAGTTTATTTCCGGAGAAGGTCTGACTGATTAACAAACCTCTATTGTAGTTTCATATTTGAAAGTGACATTTCATGAAATTACATAATGCAGCTAGAATGGGATGCTGAATATGGAACATGCTTTTCAAAGCATAAAAATGAGACCAAGGTCAAATGTAAGTACAGTAGCAACTTAATAGTTGTAAAGAAAGAACAAGAAAATTGGGTCGCAGAAAATGTATTTCCTAAAATTACGCTATATAGCACCAAGAATAAATATTTCAACATCAGACATGTCCTGTTATTGTGACGAACAACAGACAGCTCAGCCACATTCCGTACCTCAAATTCAAAGATCGGTATTGCAATTTTCTAATTTTATTACTTGGCAAGCCAACAAAACCGAATGATGTCATACGATTCAAAAGTTTTAATAGAAGAATTCGATTAAGTAACTGCTCCTGATAATAACTTATTCTACTGTCACATTACAATTAATTAATTTTCGTGACAAAAGCAAAGTTAGGAATGATATGATGCTATTTTGTAGGTATGATATCATTATCATAGTAGACGAACTGTTGGAATAATATATTATAATTTAAGGAATTTATAATAAATTTTCTCATGACCACAGGAAGCAATTGAAGCACATTATCAAAGTTCACTATGGATCACGTGAATATTAATTACTTTTTTTTCTATCTTTAGTAGGATAATTATATTTCGATTTATTAATTAACTCTATTCGGATCATGACTTTTCAGAAAATTACTGTTTTCGCCATGAACTGTAGTTTGCATCAGTGTAATAATGTTTTAATTCAAATTATGAATTTATGATGTTTTCCTAGAAATAAATTTAATGTGGGTGAGAAGGCCACTGAAATAAATGAATTGGCGTAAAATATCTAATATTTGTCAAGGCTAAAACTTGCAGTTTGTTACATTATTAGGTTATTTTAATTTAGCAAGTATTACACAACATCAGCACATGGGAGCAATTTGTATTATGTTGTCCTTCTTTAAATTACTTGAAAAACGTTGTTAGTTTCGTATCTTCTACCTTTTTCCCCAGTTATTTTGAGACTGCCTTTACCTGGACAAGTAGGACTCTTGACTGATAATAGTCTCAGAAAACACACTCCTTTCTACTATTTTTTTTAAAATATCTGCGACTTTCCATTACGAAATAGATTTTTTTTACAGGAATGTTATTTTTATAGAAAATAAGCATATATATATATATACCATTATTCACACATTAAAAAATATCACTTGCTGCATCACTAGAACAAAAAGGTTATTTTCAGAAAAGTAAAGAACTATTAAATTGCATAGTGACTCTATATGATAACTCTTAATCCACCAATATATTGAATTTAAAATTTGGCTACTTCACAGATGAGATGTACAGCGAAAAGAAAAAAAACTAGGGAACGGAAAAATTTGTTTACGACTTATAAGGGGCGACGGGGCTCGTTTGAAAATAGGGAAAAAATCACACGTTCGAACGACTTCTTATGAGACTACTTAATTTATCGTTAGGTAATTTCAAATTCCAGAAACGTCGAGCTTGAGATAATTACATTCTTTAAATACTACCGATGACAAAATTTAAAATAATTGAATTGTAATTTTGCTAGCACGGAAACGGCAGAAAAAGCGCTCGGTTTCCGTAATAAAAAAAGGAAGCATACTATAAATTTTACTTTTAACTTCGGTAGTATTTAAAGAGTGTATTTATCTCAAGCGCGGAAATTTCTGTATTTATCTCAAGCGCGGAAAATTGTGAAAGTTCAAATTCCCTAGCGTTAACTTAGAGGCATAAGAAGGTGTCAAAACGCGTGATTTTTCAAACGGCTCCTTTTCCCTCAATATTATACCACATTGGCACAAGAAAAGCAATAACAGCAAAGAATTTGAATGTTGACATCAAATTATCATCGTATCGTATTCCTCGTCGTAACTCTCACTCACGACTTACCACAGAGTACAGACTTTTATGCTCTCTTTTATGTGAGATTATGTTATTGTAACATGCGAACATCATTTTTGCTAAACAACAGTTGTACATGCAATATTGTATATAGGTATATTAACAGAGAATTAAATAAGTTACATAAAATAATTTATTATGTTTCCAATATAAATTAACCGGTCAATCCTATTGTTATACTACAATCATTACTAAAATATAAATCCTCCGTTTTGTGATATATTTTGAGATTTCTTTCTTGTGAAGATGTGTTTGGAACTACAACGAAATTTAATCCAATATTATTGTATCAAAAATAAAATTTATCTCAATTTATTTATTACAGAACAACATTTTGTGTTGACTAGTTATAAACAGGTTGTATAAACATCTAAATAAGAAGCCCAGCATAATTATATCAGACAAATTAGAATCAGTAATTTATATATATCTCATTCTGGTTATACCCTACAATTCAAAGCAGTAGCATTTGTAGCTCATTAACTGCAAAATTGCACTGACAGTGAGTATTTATGTAGCAAAGGTTCTTAAGAAACGAAAAATTAGCACATGAACTCGAAATCTGTATTTCGGTGACAATGTGTCTAACAAATAACCGTATAATTATATTTGGATACTATGTTATATACGGCTTTATGCCAAAACAGATTGGATATCTGCATGTTGTTATGAAACATATGTTTAGTTTATATCTTGGAAGGAAATAATAATCGTGCAATACTCAAAAAGTTATCTTTTCATTCTATTATAAAACAACATTTACAAACATCCTACCCAAAATTTGGCGCGCTTCCTGGTGCGTATATAAAATTGAAAAAGAAAGTTATCAATGAGGTCTAGCTGTTATATAAATTTTTAGATTACTGTTAGATAATAATTATGAAATTACAGATTAGCTACATTTTAATGAACATCGAACAGAAAATCGTCCCATTGGTTAATATTGTCATAACATTACTGTGCAATCCATATTCATAAAAACTTATGTAATTAGGATACATTAGACATACGCAGTTCCGGAAAACCTTAATGGAAAATTATCATCACCATTGGAGTTCTTTGATGCAGTAGTATCTGTAATATGACGTACTTGATTCATGATTTCTAACCACGTGCACGCGTAATGACGGGGAAAAAATCTGATATTTTCATTGTGAAAAGTTATTTCAGTAACTTTTTTTATAAGATGAAGTTATCGTATTTACGGAATGCCTGTGTGTTGAACTTTATTTCACAGTTTTGACGTGATGTTTGGTGCGATGCTTGATTGTTAGTTACGTTGTCTCATTGCTAATATATAAGAAAAACGTTTTTCGGTATATGTAACTGTACAGTGACAAGAAACACTTTAAAAAGTCAGTAAACCCGTTAATATGGCTGCTATATTTGATTAAAAAATATGAGATTCTCCAAAATTAGGAAAAATTGAATTCATGTGGAAGTTATTTTTCTGATTTTGAATACTCTACATAAAATTTCATTTGAAAGATGCCTTTTACAGGAGTAAACATTATTTATGGAGCCTTATTTCTTCCGATTTTTGTTCATTTTGCTCTGATTTCGTAAAATTTCTGTTGATGTGAAATAGAATGAAAGTATCCGAAATCAAATGAAAGCACTGAAATTAATTGAAATCATCTGAAATCAAACGAAAGCATCAGATATATACATAATAATAATCAATATCACTATTGGTCATTCAATCCCATTAACGGGTAATACCAATCTAAATTTCATTATTTTTTGTTTGATATTGCTTGATTTGGGATTAATTGGTGATTTCAGATGATTTCGCTTGATTGAGTCGACACAGATTTCTCGAGTGCTCTGTTGTAACCCCTAATTTTCCTCAGTCTCTAATATATTAAGTTTGTAACTTCTAACGCTATATCATAGCATGCTCATTGCTCGCCTGCCTATCGGGCTTCTATTAAAATAAAAGTAAAAATGGTATTTTCATAAAGCAAATTGATTGCTCTATTGATCATATAATTTCGGTATGTCCTCAGTGACGAATAGTTTTTCTGCCCCCATACCGAAAAACTGAAGTGTGATTTTCATAACAATTGTTTTTAAATAATTGCTTTTATAATATTATTTGCAGTATTATGCCCTAAACCTGAATTCTGGGAAGTCTTATCATTATAAAAGATGATTACAACTTTTTTTTTAATTGGTGATCGAGCTATTTTAAAAACGTTATCCCGACATAAATTTGAGTATTTAAAAAATATCGGTTTCAAGGAAGTGTACGTTATTTGTGTGACTTTTCTTTTAATAGCAAAAGTAATAACGCATTCTCTTTTGAATATCATAATCACTAAATTCAACGACATTATTAAGTCACGGCTAGGAAACATTTTGAAAGTTGTTATACTTTACAGATCAAATATATTTTATCAAAGTAAGATACAAGTTTCAGTACTAAATTTCAACACAAAAAATTCTCTGCCAAAATGCATATGCCTAAGCAAATCATTAAGTTTAATAAATATATTCTTATATCATAGGGATTTGAACTAACTGCCGCTCTCATGAATAATATTTTAAAAAAGACGTTTAACTGCTGCAATGGAATATGGAAAAATCACAAGTTTAGTTTTCATAATTAATTCAAAATGTTAAGTTATCTCACGTAGCAACTTAACTTATTGTAATCTTTGAATATTATAATTATTCTGTAAGCGTTGTGTTATTCTGAAATAGATAATAACGTTTGTGAAATAATCTGATTCAGCAGGTATCACATTCTTCGAGTTCGAGTGTCATGTGTTTCAATGGATTTACAAAGGTCACAATAATGCACAAATGTCAATAAGTAGAATATGTAATGTGTAATATCCCAATATTTATAATAGGAAGCACCAGCTGGTCTAGAAAGAATGTTTTGAATCGGCTTATGTATATGCATACTAGACTGCTGACATTCATCTTGCTTAGCAAAATATAAATAACAAAGGCAAATAGCTAATAATGAATGTCATTCATTCTAAATATAGTAGATTTGACAGATTATGAAGTAAGATGCATAATATTTATGTACTTATGTGGTAGAAGACACTATATTATGTATTTACATAGTAGAATTTAAAATGTATATGTGTTTTTATTGGTATAACTCTAAAAAATAAACTTAACTTCTTTATTGGTAAACTTAATTAGTATAGCTTATTATTTGTTACTCTTTATGTAAATTGCATTTGCTTTGTCGCATGCTTAAAGTATTTTATCTACCTGAGCGTCGCCTTCCTTGAAATTTTCATAGTTACTTCACTAAAAGAAAGAGCCTCTGGATGTAGAATCTGTGATTCGAAAATGCAAAATGCATAAAATCGTGGCATAAGAGAAACAAGAAGACTCAACCTTCACCAATCTGATATAAACAATCTTCAGCGAATTCCTATGACTGAAACCTATGTGTGCAATATATAGTTTGCACATTCTTTTCCAATATATTGCTACAATGGTTGACTATAAATATTATGAATGTCTATCTATCAAACCTGTAATTACACAACCAGGTAGTATGAAATGTGCTAGCATTTGCATATTCTGAATGGATAAGATATTTTAAAACATTGCCTCTTTTGTTGATATAACAATAAATTGAAATTTTAGGTGTGGTATTTTAACGAAAAATTAGGAAGGACCTAACGATTTTTTTTACTGAATATGCTATCTTTTTACCGTACAAGTACATTTTATTAATTTTAATCAGAATTATTAATTTTCAAATTATATTTTTACTTTACGTTTTAAATATACAATTAATAAGCCTCCATTCAGTCATTAATATTATCCTGTATGATATATTCTCTAGGTATCTTTGTGGTAGAATTACTTTAATTCCACGGAAGTTGTGGAATATTTATTAACTTATTTTAAGTTAATCAAGATTAAGATTCTTAAAAATGTGATGAGATATAATAAACTTTTAAATGTAAATAGTGTTTGTCGTGTTCGGTACACTTTGCATCATTGTAAAATATCCAAAGCATTTTTTTTTGTGAGAGTACTGTAAACATTATCGATAAAAAACTAAACTGTTACGCTTTTTCTTCCATCGACATGTCAAGGTAAAGAACAGAATTGGAGCAAATCATTACATTATAAATATTAATTAATGTATTTAATGTCAATGAAAGGATTAAGGAATTAAATTTTTATCTACGTAATTAAATAATGAAAGTTTAAAGGGTTATAGTTGCACATAAGGAGTTTCCGTTTTCTGTGATTATCTTAATTATATATTACATTATTAAATATTTTTAAGACATTTTTTGACACAACAGATCAATAGTTTTTTTTTTTTTTTTTTTTTTTTTCGATTTAGTGTGAAATTATACAAATCGTTCACCGAAAAAAAAATATCAAAATATATGTTAAGTAGTAACATAATTGACGTATCAATAATGAAAATTAATCATATCGAACGTGTTTGCTTGCTACCCTGCAGTCCATTTTTAAAAATTTTGACGACCTGTGATTTTTGGGAGGTTCCTACCTCCCAAAAATCACAGGTCGTCGAAATTTGTATAATTTAATGTAAATTAATTAAGATATATCAAAAAGAGTAGTATTATGTTATTCTAAAAAAAAAAAATTTAGCTTCAACAATCTTTTGATGTAGAATTATTAAAATGCATTAAAATATATTCAGATTTTTTTAATGTTGCCTAGCTCCGTTGATTACTATAAAAGAACCTTTTTTCATTATTATTATTTTACATACACTCATACAGTTTTGGTAAATTCAGTGTACATTCTAAATTTATTTTATGATTTATTTCACTTTAAAATTATATCATAATGATGCCATAAAACCAAAAAGATAATATGTAAATGCATCTATTTTACTTTTTTAACTTGAACTAATAAATAAAGCAATTGAAAAGGCCTTTCGTTTCCATCCAAAGAAGCTCTTAGCAACAGCAATAAAATTGAACGGGATGGTGCGAACTGCCATACTTCATCTCGGAATACTCCAAAGGGGACTTCCATTAACATTCACATTGTAGAATCACCCTGTCCTACCCTACCCCTACCATGCATGGCACATGGCTGTCAGCTGCACCACTTGATTGCCCATTTCAAATGTCTCTTCCACTCTTTAGACGGGTGTTATGGAACAATATTATATATGTTGATGATTGATAGATGCTACAAAAACCTTTCAGTTACAGACAATGAGTCACCAACTGGTCATATTGCTTCGATAGAAACTATTATGGATTTACTCTATATTTCCATCACCACAATGAATGCTGATAATTTATGAATTAGCCATTTGAAAGCTTTAAAATCAAATGAATGGATTTTTTTCAGATGGAAGTTCACTTTCTATGTTTGTTCATAGAGATTTTAATGCTTGAAATCATTATAGAAGAATTGAAAGAAGTTATTTACTAACAAACGTCGATATTGACTTCAATTCACCCTGCTTATTTGGGATAAGAATGAAATTGAATAATAAGGAAAAAATAACATGAAGGTATTTATTAACACCACAATTTCCAGTATATTCCTAACTATATAGTAATTCACAGAATTATAGGAGTAATTATATCTCGTAATAATCCATTAAATTATTATCAGTAAAATTTGTGATTATCATGCCTGGATTTTTACCTCTGGACAAATTTGTTCGGTGTCGAAAAAATTATTGTACAATTATATTACATTTCAACATCAATCACAAACACGAAGATTCCATTTTTTGTCCATTTCAGAGTATGTGTTAATTATTATCAATGATATAACACTTAAAATATAATTATGATTAAAATATTTTATGGGTTAAATGCAAAGGAATTTCAAGGCAGATGATCAGCTGTGATTGTGCTGAACTGTCTTATATTTTCCATTTTGAAACAGTAATATTTTCTGTCGAAGTATTTTTAAATATCTTATATTATCTTAGTGTTGCATGGACATTAATTGATTAATGCGAAGAAAAATGTGGTATTATTATTTAAAACAATGATATAATTATTGTATGCATACCGAAACCCTTGATTACATTATCAAAAAGTTAACATGATTTCTGTTCTATATTTGTTATTTCATTCTCTTAACCTCTTTGATATGATTGTATGAATCTTAGAATTGATATTTTTTGTTCTGTTTCTTGTTGCATGGATATCAATTTGCACGATTCTAGACTGCCTGACTCCATTTCACTGGTATAAGAAATGGTTTCCGCCCTCCAATTGAACCCTATTACATACGTTCTCGATACCTTGACTCAGGAAGTTACTTATGTTATTAGAACAAAATGTTACTTAATTGTATATAACATGCTTGGAACATGGAACTGTTAAGTGCTGAAGTTTTCAAATTATAAATATTTTAACCGCTTAATAATTGCTTACAGTACTATTTCCATTTTTCTTTAAACTAATGTTCCTTTAAAAGTTTTCCATAGCATGTTTCCTTCCAACTTTGCATACATAGATCTATATGATCAGACGGATTAAATGGGACTTTATGTGTTCTATTATTGCTAAAGTCACGCGAATTGCAAGTCTTTATGAATGAGTACAAGTAAAATGTAGAAGTGCATTTTCTTGCACTCGATAATAGATGGAATAACACGAATGGGACTCTATGACATATTTTAAAACAGACGAAATAAAAACTAAATATTGTGTTGAATGCTAAAAGAAACTAAAGCGTCGTCTTTGCCAACTAAACTGTACACGCTAAGGGGAACTGTAATGCTGTTTGGTATATAAAGACCTTAAGCAACACATGTCTAGCCACATTGATTTTGAAGTAGCTGTTTGATTTCTTGTACTTAAAAATCATTTGATGTAATAACATAATTTTTTACTTTTTTAAATATTATTTTGATTATCGTGTATGTCTGAAGGAAAAATTGAAGTACCAGGAACTATAATAGTGTTTGGATTGTTAAATTATGTGAAAATAAAAATAAATCAAAGATGTTGATGGAAATATTATGCTATCTTAATTATATTGCAGTTAAACACAATTTTAATTTATATTCCGACTTCTTTGAGAAAAGCAGTATTAGTTTATTTGTATGGAATAATAATTTTGAGGTTAAAATTGTAACTGAACCGCACTAGTAAAGCGTTACGAATGGTCTATTTAAAATTATATAAAATAAAATTGAACATAAGTCCCTGACCTCAATATATTTAAAACATTTTTATAAAGTTATATATACCGAAATGTCTAATTTTTCTAATGAAAGAATCTATAGAAGAACATTTTTTTGTGCTTGTGTTGTGTACAAATATCTTTTTGTTGACCTTTGTGGCGCCAAGTGACCTCAAAGACAGCGTGACTGTCATGAATTAGAAATATACTATGATTTTCCTCTAATTCATCTTAAGGCATAAGCGGTAATGATATATTTGTGTGCACGAGAAAAACAATAAGTTATCGCATAAGGCAATTGAAAAGAAGAAGTTTTTTCAGTCAATTGATAATTTTTGCATATAGCATTAAAATGATGTTTTGTTTTGCACAATTTTAATTATTGTTCCTAGTTTTTAAATTATGATAGTGGTGATCTTCAGATATGTGAATGTTGAGAAAATGTTGGACTCTCCGATTCTGTTGAAATATTGTTACACTCTGTCACTTATGGTTGGAACATTCATGCAAAAAGAAACATCAACTTGATATCATATTTTTGACATTATAGGAAAAGAGAACTTACGTGGTTTAGCAAACGCTATGGCTTTTTCTGTTTTGGCGCTTTCGTCATCATAATCATCAAAGGATGCACCTGGTTGAAATCCCATTGGCGAATCACTCTGAAACCCATAGCCATATCTATCTTGGAGTTCATGGAAAGGAGGCAGTTTAGGAAGAACACGTCCAGTAATGTTTGGAGCTTCTGTAATTCCCAATTTCGTAAGAATGTCGTTCTTGATAATTTCCAGATTTAATTGTTTTCTTTCTTCACGATACATACAAGACCCACATGCTGTACCTGGTATTTTGGTTGGATATTCATCTCCTACCTCTTCAGTCTGTATTTCCTCGTCACTTGGAGTCTCTTCACTTTTTAGCATAGTTGTAATATTCTGTTGCGAGGAGTAAGACGGATTGTATGATGGAATTAAATTTTCTTCATTGTCATAACTTTCTTTGTTGAGCGAATTATATTGCGCTTCTGTTGGAGACGATATTTCTTGACACAAGAAAATGTCAGTCCTAACGCACAGTAAAACAAGAACGAAAATGTAATACATGATTGCCGGCACCTAAAGATTAAGAAAGTCACACAAATAATATAAACCGAATAAAGTAACACAACAAACGAAAGAAAAACTGAAAAGTAAGCACTGACGGAACAAATAAAATTGATAAAATGTCGAAACTATTCCGATCGTTAAAAAGTGAGTGACACTGTACCGGTATCGCACTGTACTGTATATGGGTGATTTCAACAGCTGGTTTAGGTGTAATGTGCGGTCTGCAGCACTGTCAACACAGCAGATTGAGCCTTTTGTAGGGGTCAGCGCATGGCGATCCCTCCCACAAAGACAGGCTTACGACGAATCCCATGCTTCGCTCTACAGCTACAGTCCTCCCCAACTCATCTATCATGCACTTGGAGATTTATATGCATATTAAGTACGAGTAAGAGGATATGGAGAAGTATCATTTTTTTTTATTAAATGACTTTAAATTCCTTTGAAAATTAATTTCTGTAGAAATTATATGATTTGTTGTGTATTGATTAACATATTGCAAGGTGTTTTTAAGGTAGTTTTTGATTAACAAAAGTGAAGGTTAAAGGATAGAAACGTTTCTGTGATGATTGTGTAGAATGTATTGAAAATGGAGGAAAGGAATATGGTGAAATATTCATTAAAGAAAGACATATTGTTATTTTATATATTATTGTAAGGAATTAAACTAATAGAATTAAAGCTTTCATATTAGTAGAAGAGTAGAAAAATAGAAAAGATGCTTCTCACGCGAGATATCCTACTTTATAACACAACCGAATAGAATATTGAACATATATTTCTATTTCTCCATTTTATTTTTACTCCGAGTAAAAAGTTACTTCTAAATGACAGAAATTTATCGGAATAGGATAATGGTTATTTAAATAATATTGACTTTGATAATGTAACTGTAGATTAAAAAATTGGAAAGGTTCGACACCGTTCGACACATACTGCAATAATAACTTAATAAAATTACAAATGTAGATTTTATACAGATGACTTTTTCTTTCAGACTGGTTGATTTTTGTGACCACGTAGGTCTGGAAATAATTTATTTGTTCAAATTCAAATTGATTTTTGTGATACAAATAATTTGTCTGTTCAAATGCATTTAATTATGAAGCCAGGACTATATCGTAATACTATAAATTCTTTGCATTTGAAACCATATGTATAATTTAAGTGAAATAAACTAATAAGCAATATTTGCATTAGCACATAATTTTTTATTTCAAAAACAGATGCCTCTTGTTAGCTCAGTTTAAAATGCAGAAATTTCAGCCAATACCTTAGTTTCATGTTTATTAAAGCATTTTTTATCATTCAGAATTTCTAACGTGAAATCATCTTACTTTCTATTTTTTCCTTTTTGAGATGAAATATTTGACATAGCGCAGAATAAATTATAAAATTTCAATTTCCGAAATTTCTTAATTGCTAGCTCGAATTTTATCATCTTTAAATTAGCTAACCTTAAAAATGACAAGATACATGGAGAGTATGACAAACAAGGGACTGTGTGAGAAAATTATTTTTTTTCTTAATATTTTTTAGAATATTTTCTTGTGTTTTTTTAATTGTTTTAGTATAGTCAATATATTATACAAGTACTGACGTAACAGTATTTTGAAATTTATTTCTCAAAAAGTTCTAAATGGATTTTTTGAAAATAATTGCAGAATATATTATATTAGCATCAGCTTATTCGTAGCCAGTTATCAGTTTCCAACTTAAAATTTTCTATATGTTAAACGAAGTTAATATATCCTATTATAGGAGAAAGGAAAATTGGAAAATGTCTGTCTTTTTATTTAAACTTCTTCGATTCGCATATTCCTTTCATAATTATCAAGTATATCAATGTGTTTGCTTATTATTTTGAAAAGCTACTTTATGTTCACCCATACTTATTATGCATTCAAGTAAAATTTGTATTTCATAAATATAACAGCTATATTTCAATTTTCAAAGGAAAACGTTTAAAATATTTGCCATTCTGGAGATTTTCTGTCTGTTTATTGTCCGTATACTACTTTTAAATTATTCTTGACCATAACAATACAATGGAATGTTTCATTTTATTTATTACGATAAATTACTGGTACTAAATACTGTAAATGCTAAATTTCTGATATAATAATTTTTTTGTTGTTTCTATAAAACATATATGCTGTCCTTCAGTAAGGCGCAGCCAAACACAATACTACGAGTGGGTACAAGATTTGCCAAAATTTACTTGAATTAAATGTGTTTTACAGTTGCAAACTGATTTGCTAAGTCACAATATTGTCTACCATAAATCTAATGAAAGAGAAATAGAAAAAAGTATAATTATAATATATTGTTATTTGATTTCTGTTTTCCGAGTTGTGATTTTAGTAGACGTGGCACACAATTGTTTTAGTGTTGTTGGGAATTAATTAATATACATCTAAATATACAGTATATAAATGCAGTTAGTTTCAAGGAATTTATTCGGAAAAGCACTTCATCTACTCGGATTTATTCTACTGGAAATCATTACAATTTTTATTATATTTATGAACATACATCTGCGTTGGAGGGCAATATTCCCGAGTTTCAACATTTCACCTGAACAGTATAAAAGTTCAAAGTGTTTTTTATACCATTTGCTAACTGGGGTGTTCGCTATAATGCAATTGTATTATTTTTAAGACATTGCTATTGATTGTTACTTTTTCGCAAATACATAAAATAATCTGTGGCCAGGTTTCTGCAGACTTCTCAAAATTTCCCCTCGACTTAGTTTAAACGTGTAGTTTTTTAAGCGGGAGTTCTCGATTCTCATGCACATGTGCCATTTCACTTTCTTTGTAAGTACTATTGTACTATATTTCTGAAGGGATCTTTAATCTGTGTTGGAAAACGGGACTTCCCGCTGAAAAATAATGGGCTTTTAAGCGTTCGGACAAATTCTGTACCCCTGTTGCGAATATAACAATTATAATACCGGTAATTAAATTACAAGAGTTTGAAAGTTCTATATATTCTCCAGGAAGGAATAAAACTATAAATTTAAAACTTATTAAGAGAAAGGAAAGAAAACAGGATAAATGAAAAAAAGATTCTTTTAGTAATATTAGAAGAAGAAATATTCTTTTATAGCTGCAGTAATATAAATTACCTGACAAAACTATATGTCGATTTTTTATTCATTGACCATTTTATTTACATAATTTTTTAAAGAAAATACGTGCCTTTATTGTACAGTACTTCTATATACTGTTGACACATATTGAACTGCTAACTTTGTTTTGTTTTCAAATACCATTGAAAGTAGTTGCAGTGCCGGATCGAGGGGGAGGGGGCAGCTGGGGGCACGTGCCCCGGGCGCCAGGTAAAATAGTGTTGATATAGGGGCGCCGTCAACTATATTTCCCTTAAAATCACATTATAGTACAGGGCCTTCTGTGAGACTGTTAATTTTCCCGTAGAATGGCGCCCTATATAATTTTCCTTTAAATTTAATAATAATTTTACTATTTCAGGTGCCCTTTTTCCTGTCATAAAAAAAATCATGTTTTAACGAGTTAAAAAATAGCAACATCGTAGGGCGCCACTTTGGAGGGCTATAATCAGTATAAGTTTTCTGAAATAGTAAATATTAGATAAAATTATTAGAAATTTCTATTTTTTTATTTTTTTTATTTCAGAAATTGTCCTAGCTTCTGAAGTGTTCAAAAATAAAAGTTTTTGAGAATAAATCATTCTAAAAAATTAAGTTATTCGGACTTTGATGTTTGCTCACTTATAATGTCAGTGTTTTAGAAAGGTATAAACTTGAATATTAAAAAAATCATAATATTTTGTAAGCTTATATTTTGGTACTATATATTTAAAAGATGATTACGTTAGAACTAGTGGAGAAAAAATTATTTATTTTCATTTTGGGGTCCCTCTCATAAAATCCCAAACGAAATACTACAGTATAACTATATTCTTCTCCTGTGGATATTTTCTAATGAAATATATAGAAATAATATTGTCGAAATTTTATGAAATGGCCTAAAATACAGATTTTTCACCATAATTTTTCAGAATTTTCTTCGCTTGCACCAACCATGGTGGCGCTTCGTATTTGTCAAGTAAATAATTGGAATAACTTACTATGTAATGCTAAAAATAGTTAATGGAAAAATAATTTTAAATGTTTAAGAAATAAATTGAAAAATACAGAAATAATTAAAAGAAAATGATACATTAAAATTACCTTAACCTTACACCCTTAATAAAGGTGAAATTAGAAGTAAAA
>JAQIWE010000608.1:0-20638 GCA_034698565.1 Campodea plusiochaeta | reverse complement strand
AATATTAAATTAACACAAAAAGTTAAAAGTTCCAGTATAAATATAGATAAAAGTTTAAAATTAAGGGACGAATTATATTCAATCTTTCATCGTAAACTGAAATAACAGTTTCATATAAATTGCAAAGATACCATAATAATTATTAAGTTCAGTAACTTCAGTTCGATTTCATTGTGTTTTGAACATTCTGTAATAGACTTTTGATTTTTATAAAACTGCATTCAGCGTTAATTTGTATTGAAATCCTCTTCAAGGAATTAAAAAAAATGGTCGGGGCATTACTATTTCAATGTTATAATAATTTTGTCCATCTTAAATAAAGCTGGGAAAAATACTAATATAGACTACGTTGGGAAAGGATATTCGATTTCAGTAACTACATATATTTTTCGACAAAATATAGTCTACTCATTTTTCTGTGTTGGTGAATTTTATTTCAACAAATTCGCCATAGTGGCGAATTCTTAAAAATCTCCAGCGCAATCACTGTAGCAGATACTTAATTCTTTCATTAATTGAAATAGAAGGAAGAAGTCTCTATATACCTTCATTAAACCATTGATTATTGTAATAGAATTATTTTTAATTGCTGGTTTTCCAAAGCACTTTAAGCTGTACAAATTATGTAATACGTTATTCAATCAAAGGCGTTATCTGATTTTGTACTGTTTCCCATTCCCATGTTTGCTGCCCGTGTCTACCTAATATTTATTAAAGTTTATGCAATTTAACAAACTAAATTGAAGAACGGTATTGTTTAGTGTTTGGTACTGTTTTTTATTTCGGGTATCAGGTAGAACTTCGGATAATTACTACCCGAAAACGGCGAAAAACAAAAAAATATCGACAATAACGGGAGAAAAGTGAAAAAAAGAGGGAAATATTTTTCGCAGCTTACGTATTAAATATTTGACGAAAAAAATTACTTTTTTTTTAAAAAAAGATTATTTATTTTTCGCCGATTTCGGATATTACCCGGGTAATGCATTTCGGGTACCTGGGTAGGAAAAATTTCGGATATGGAAACACTAGTATTGTTATAAAGCCACTGCTTGGTGAAATTAACATACCGTTCGTAGAAATTTAACTAATGTTAACAGTCACTTTGGACTAAAAGAGGGTATAATTCATATGAAATGGGCAATATTAAAATTTAAAAATTAAAATCCTGGGTTATGAGGATATTTTTAATTACTTTTAAACTTTGTTAATTTCTCATCTGTAATTTTTTTCCCCAGCGAGCTTGTTTGAAGGTATTCGTCCAGCTGAAACTGCAATGGAGGATGTTTTCATTCGAAAATTTATGACTGGTACCTGGCACAACTTATTCTTATCAGAAGTTATTATCAAGAGACAACACAACTTAATTCGCATTTCTGGTCTCATCTACCAAGGAGTACTTCCAAGGAAAATGTACTTCCTGATTGGTTATACAGAAGAATTACTCTCATATTGGTTACAGTGCCCTGTAAAATTAGAACTCCAAACAGTTGCTAATAGAAAAGATGTTGTATTCAAATATATCTAATTAACTAGTGAGGAATTTTTATAGAAATAAAAGATGTATTATTATGCTTTCCATTTCTCTTTATTTCCATCACCATGACATTCCACTGTCAAAAGAAATTGATTGCACAGATAAGATTAGCAAATTAATTTACAATATTATACCAACAGATTTACACTGTTTTCTTATCAGCAAATTTCAGTCTTTAACTCACTCTACAGCAAAACAAAGTACTTTTATTAGCCAATTATTATTAATAAATCAAGAGTAGAGAAATTTGCCAATAATTTTTGTGCTTAACAAGTTACCACTTACTGAAATTATATAAGTACATGTTTGTGCAATATTCCATCAGTATTCCACCGGAATTTCAATACTATTTACGCTTCCATTTTTTTGTGATTTTCATTTTGTAAGAACATGATAGATTATTATTACAGAATAATTGCTTTTGTAATAGATGACTTTTGTTTCCTTTTAAAATTGTACAATACTTGGAATGTTGTGATGCAAACAATTATCAATCCTGTTTCATTATTTTATAATTATGCCATTTTTGTATTGCATCAATGACATCACTGTGCTGCATTTTGTACTTAGGTAAAGGGATTTTGCTTCCTTTTAAAGTAATTGCTTAGGTTAAAATACGTGTATTATTCGATGCAGAGTAAAAAATAATTGAATCCCTCCTGAGAGAAAATGAAATAAAAAGTAAACTTCTCAACATACCAACAGATTCAAACTGTAAGTAGATGAAATTATGGGCAAAAAAAGAAAGAAAAAAAACATCTTTGAGATCAAAAGAATTCGTTTGAAAGACAAGCATGAAATTATTGCAAATTTTGGGTACGTCAAGACTTCTTGGAACATTTTGGTTTATAATACAACTCATAATATCACAAACTGCAAACATTGTTGCTATTATCAAAGAACTCATTTCCTTTTAAAAAGAAGGAAATAAATTTAGAAATTGTCAAAAGAGTTCCTAAATGCAACAATGTGTGCTTTTACTACAGTACTCACATAAACATGAGATCATTTCAATTATCCAAAACAAATATACACTTTGTCCCACAACTAATAAGAAGCAGAGATTACAGTAAAATATAGTACAAATAAAAGAACAACCCTTCAATACACAGTTTTACTCAGTAAAGCATAGTTTATTACAGTGTATAACTTAATTACTTGATGCATTGTAAAAAATTATGTTTTACTGCAGATTACGACCAAGAAAAGAAAAATATGTATAGCATTTGAACAATGTTAATGTGTAGCAATATCTAGTTTTGAACTGTGTGTCAGCAGTTTGATTTTTGTTATACAATACAAACAGATGTATAGAATTTGTTACCATTCAGAAATTCATTTACCACCTTATTTACAAAAAGAAATCTGTAGTGAGGAAAAAATTAATCTAAAAATAATTTGTCATACTCAAGATTTGTCCCGAACTATTTTTTTCTTGTTAATTAATTACACAATAATGAATAATGTTTGATGTTACACCAATAAAAATTAATGAAATATTAAGACTAATCTTTGAAAATAAAACTTATGTAAAATGGAAATTGTACTTTAATGTTGCAGTACAAACATTTGGAATCAAATCCGATTATTTACTGCTTTAAATAGATTAAAATTTAATTTACCATTTATAACTAGCAAATAAGAAAAATATTTAATGTTTTAATATATGGTTATTGGTTAAATCATTGTACAAATAGCACAAAAAATATTAAAATTTCTGACTGGAAACTACATAATGTGTTACATTAGCAAATATTTTCATTAGGAAAAGTATGTGAGCTGTCATAACGGTAAATTTAAATTTGTTGAACATACAATAATATTGCACTTGATATAAAAATGAGGTATTTCATTATGTAAATAATAGTACAAGATAAAAAATTACATAGGTGACAATTCTGAAACACTGAAATAACTATGAAACAAGGAATTAAAAATGGAAATTAATTCACTGGCATTTACAATCCCCCCACTACAAATGATAAAAAAGGGAAACATTTTTACAATTGTATTTCAAACAGTTTGTAATTCTATTTACAATATCTAATTCAAGATATCTTAATTCATTTAATTTCTATTCAATGAAAATAAAAAATTACATCATTGTCAATATTGCAACACTGTGAAGTAAACATTGACTAAAAAAATATATCCTACTCTAGATCTAGAAACCATAACACTTCCAAGTTCTAACTGAACTTACAATACACAGTATTTCCTTTTATACAAGAAGTCTTGACAAACCATAACATGTTTCAACTTAAAAAAAGGAATATTAGCCTAATTCTTTTGCACAACAAAACAGTAAGCCTAACTGTACAGCATCACGTTAAATAGAAAATGCTAAATGAAAAAAAAAGCAGTTTCTTGTTAACATGGAGATAAATGGCAGTAAATTTATTCTCAAAAAAACCCAATAACATGTATTTTGTTCCTAAATTAATACTTTTGCTAACCAAAGTAACAGCTCCTCCTAAAATAGGATCAGCATTTTCCCATTGTATTGTAAATGGGTGATAACAGCAGTGTGTGAGAGGTGACTGGCATATTGTTGTTGATGTTTTGGTGATGGGGGGAGGGAGGGGGGGTTGAAGGTAGTGGTGACTGCTACCGTCGATTGACAACTCCATTTGACAGTGCTTCAAGTGTTGGAGTCATCTCAAGTTCAACTAGTAAGGAAAAGTGATCTGAGGAAAAAGAAAGAAGAGTGATTGGAGAAAATGTAATTTATGAAGGAATATAATAATATGTATCTTTTGTTACTAGTTATGGAGTTATACGGATTCATTGGAAATTAAATATGCATGCTACTTTATTATTCTAATCTGTACTATATTATTATATATATTCTCAATACGTGTACTGTTTTCTAATTCTAATAAAATATAGATTATAAAATTTATCATGTAAATAAATGTGAATATCTTAAATGAATAATAACATAATTTACAGTACAAGAAATTTTACATCCTCTTTAATAACGGCAAATGTAGTTTAACAACCATTCATCATTTTTTTAATGTTCTGATATTTTATTCCTAAGATTTTCATATAAAGTCATTTTTAATCCCTTGCATTCACAATATAACAACCATTCAATTTGCTTGTCTCATGATTATTAAGTTGTTCTTTATACAAAACTACCAAAAGTTTAGTTTATGTGCTTGGTAACTTAAATATTTATTTTAAAGAATATCAAAGTTTCTATCATCACCATACAGAAACAGTAAAGATAGTACATGACAATGCTTACAGCAACTGAATGGCGATTCACAAAACTGTTGTATCTTTACAATATCATCATCTTTGGATTGGATTAATGAAAAATTTGTAAAATATTTAAATTGGTAAATTTTCAGAAGTACTGTACCATTAATCTGTTCTATTTTAGTCATTAATTCTTTATTCACTGAGTTGGTACATAATCCAACAAAAAAAAGTAAAATCTTTTGAGCTCAAGTTTATCCATTTTTTATCAAAAGTTTGAAATATTTGTTTACCTGAGGGCACATGAGGGTGTGGACATCCTACCACTTTATGTTCCTTCAACCATTCATCAGATAGTGGACCCATTAGTCCTAAGGGGGACATACTCATTTTACTGTAGAAAATGTAATCGATAATGCCTTTGAAATCAAATCTGAAAAAGAGACATAATTCACAAATAAATACAAGTTTCTTCGCAATATATTTAATTTTATTCTTACGTGTAATTTGTGTAAGGCATGATATTTCCATATCCTGATGCCAACTTGAATGGATGAAAGTATTCGTTTTGTTTCTCTGAAGAAGAAACTTTTTGAAGGCAGTCCTTGTAACCAAGATCTTTGAAGTCAGGATGTGTGGCAGATATACGACCGGATGATAGAAATTCAATCACACCTGAAAACAAATCAATTCATTTAGAAATAGAAGATCAGATATTTCATTTTTGAATTTAAAATTTTAGTACTACTGGAATTATCTTCACCATTAATTTCAGTTTGGAAAAGACTGTTTCCAATTATGTCAGAAAAAACAGCAATACAGTATATTTGTTTTCACAACAGCTAGAAGTTGTTTATGGAAAATGATCATTGGGTAAATCAGATTTAATAAAATTCAAAGACACTTAAAGATAAATGTTAAATTTCTTCTTTAAAGAAAAAGGTGTCTTTAAGGGAAAAGGTGTTGAGTCAGGTTACCCATTTTTAAAGTAAGTTTATAACCTCACTTTCTTATATCAACAAGTTATATCAAAAAGACCTTTTTGCTCTTTTCAACTTAAAGAATGATTTGCTAGAAAAGAAATACTTTAGCTGTTATATGTAAAAAATGAGCTGCATAATATTATTTCATAAGACAGGTTTTCTTTCACAAATCACAAATTTAAAATTTTTTAAATAAAATAAGAAACTGAGTTTCAGCAAACATTGAGCAATTATCCAAAGAAACTTAAAACCCAGGAAATCAACTTATTTAATGCAAGCATTTCAACAATGTTTATATAAAATAATAATGAGATTTTTGTTCTCCAATTTAAAACTTCTCAATTTACTGTCCTTTTGACTGTCTTTGATGATCCAGTTCCCACAAATGTAAATAACTAAAAATCAGATAATATTATTTCAAGAACCACTTCTGTTAATTCTACAAATAAAAAAAAGAATATCGCACATCTTAGCACAATAAAATGAACCACAACTACCTATAAAATAACTCATTCATCTGTAGCGTGCAAGTAACTACTAAAAAAATTGCTAGCGAAACTTACCTGAATTGGGAAGAGAATTAAAATCTCCACATAACAAGAGCTGGACAGCATTTGTTGGATCATTGACGACACCATGTCCAGTAGTTTTATTGTTTGGTCGAAAGGAATGGCCAGCCTCTTGGACAATTTGCTTGAGTGCATGCATTAACATCATTGTTTGTACAAGTTTGACATCACAAAATTCTGGATCCCAATGAATATGAGCTGTACACACAAGTAGAGGTTGAGCCATTTGATGAAGTTCTGGCAGTGGACCATTTTCCCAAGCAGCTTCTTTTGTTTGGAGAAGTGCAGCTAAACCAATGTTATCTTTTGTCATTACTCGATTCAACATGTCATCTGAACCTTCAGCATTTGCCATTGCTAATTGATTGAATTCAACGAGATGTTCTTTTATCAATGTGAACCTGGAGGGATAAAGAGAAGGGTGGAATTCAATATTTTTATTATCCTAATATCCTTATAATTTCTTGTTTTAAAAGTCACTGGCTGACAAAATAATGATTATAAGACAGTATAGTCATTGATATAATTTTCTAATTCCATTTTTAAAGTTTCATACGTTCATTTACAGTTTAAAAGAAAGTAATAATAAAACTTTTCCAAGTTACTAATTTCGCATACAATTCTAACCAGTTTCTTTAGTAAATGTTTTTTAAATCTCAACTAGTTAGCTAATTTTTTATTACTTGCTCACTTCACTCTACAAGAATAATTTATACCAATAATATTATTGGTTTGATAGTAATGTTATCGGTGGCATATGCATTTTGTTTCATTGAGTACACATGAAAAGGATCTGTTTCATACTGTCATTAGTGAGCAGTACTTTTTGGTAAAATAAAAAATATTGTTCAAACAGAAATGTACTTAAAGACATTTTTAAACTGCGCCTATTTGAAGAAGAGTGATAAAAAAAGAAAAATATAATATCCTATCAAAAAACAAAAGAAAAATACAAACTTCAAATCATAATCTCCTTCATTTTCCATCTGAATGGATTTTTTATTGGAAATTTATTTCATTAGCAATTTTTGCTACAGCATTAGTAAACAGATTCTTGAACTCTTGATACAAGAAAATGATCTTTTCACATTTTCTTGACAGCTTAAAAAAAGATACCACAACTTACTTGCTAACTCTGAAGAAGATAGCACAGCCATCCACATATTTTCTTTCACTTTCAGCCATTGTTTTTGCTCTTGATTTAGGTGAAAATATACCGTCATAACCTTCTCGGCGGAGTTTTGGGAGAAAGTAACTATGAAACTGCTCCGTCTCAACTTCCTGTAAAAATACAAACAAAGAAAAGTAAAATAAGTGCTATAATTTTTATAGTGTTTCTGAGACTAGAAGTTTCTTGCATAATGTTTTGGCAATAAAATATGGTCTTAAACTTCCAAAAATAGGTATAATTTCTCAAATTTTCAACTAAGAAACTTTAGTCTTTATCAAGAGAAATTAATCAGAATTACTTACAATAAATTGTATTTTCTCCCCTGAAATCTATCTTAACCTTATAGCAATACATATCTTATAAAATTAGTTCTACAAGTTAAGACAAATTACAAATTGTATCAAGTTACACACGGAATTAAGGTGTTAAAACTAAACTGCTTAGGTAATATCACATAGCAATACTGAGAAGGCAATTAAAACTAATTTCTTAGTTTCATTCCCACTTATGCATAAAAAAACCATAATTTATAATTATTTAGTACATATATCACAAACAGAATTTTTAAATATATGATCTCTTAGCACATAATTTCTTCCCCTAGTAATAAAACTAATATTATTAATGAGTAGCAGTAGAGGGATTTAATAAAATCATGTCCATGCGCTATATTCTGAGAATCACAATAAATTTTTAAATTCCAATGAACAGATAAAATCAAAAAGTTTACATCTTTTAATTCCACCAAACTAAATTTATTTTTCCTGGACAGATGTCATGAGATTACAAGTGTTTTCTAATTCTGTAAATTTTGAAAAATCTGAGCACTGGTAGTAAATTTTGTGTCTGGGAAGTAAAAAAACAGAATACTGATATTCCTTTTCATCATGGTGCAGAATTTCAATAGTATCTGTATTGTCAAAAGAAAGCTACTGTGTGAATGTATTATTAATCTATTTTAAAAGCTTCTTAAAGCAAGTGTGCTAAGATATACGAAATTGATGAGAGTTGAACTTACCTGAAGTGATATAATGTCAGCGGAATAGCGGCTAATCTCCTCAATGATGCCTTTTTTCCTGTATTCCCAATCCAGAGCCCAACTGGGACAATAGGCATACATTTGTCTTGTGGCATATTTATCACAAAGGACATTGTAACACATAACAGTAAATATGCCTGAAATAAATAAATAAAATTGGTATTTTAAAGCTCAATATTACAATGTTTACAATGTTACAATGTTTTGTTCATTATATTATAAAAGAAAAGCATAATATTAAAGCATTATCTTCAATTAAATGAATTAATTTTTGTAATTCCTAAACAAAACACTCTCACATAAGAATACACATATTCTCTCACTCAAACTTGAATGCTGGTACTTGTATAAGAGATAACTCATGTTTTAAATTTAAATAGTTTGAGAATGTCACTGGTACTGAAAATGTTCATATAGTGAGCCTCCTTCAATCCATTGCAAGTAATTATGAAAAGTGACATAATAGTAATTAATTATTTCTAGTGACAGTTGAGTCAAAGACACCAGTTCTGAATTCATTAATCAAATTAAGAATTTACAACTAACTGTAGAGTAACTGTGTTTGAACTTCAGTGAAATGACGACATTTTTGTTTTAGCTTTCACAAGAGGCAAAATATATTGAATGATAAATGTTTCTAACATTCTGTTTAACTTACATGTTGGTTGTGTTCGATTTGCCTCCCTAACCTGTAACCAAGGCCTCTCTGGTGGGCTAGGAGCAGAAACTAAAACAGAAAAAGAAAATAATATTAAAAAAACTTATAATTTACTTTTCTTTTTTAGATTACTTTTTAATTAATAGAATTTCTGGACAGATAGTTACAAGTACATATTCCTTTACTAAAGACTATTTATCTGATTTATGAAAGTCATTTGAATCTACTGGAGATTTGGCAAATGGTATTGTAGACCTATTTTTTAGCTTTATCATTACAACATTTTCAAACAGTGAAATATTAAAAAAAATTATATGACAGAAACTCACAAAACAATGTATATTATATTTATTACAAGATAATACAATAATATTATATAATTTTTCATATGAATGAATTTGAATCTCAGGTTAGCAATGTTAACACCTATCAGAATAATCAATGCAAAGATGTCTGTGTGAATTACTAAATCAATAATAATTGTGATAATATTATACAACTTGTAATACTGCACAAATGCTCTCTAATATAAATACCAAACAACTAATACACTAAAATAATTGCATATATGATTTGATGACACAATAGTTAGGAGTAATCATTGATAACTTTTTAAGATATAATCTGAAGTCAGTCTAAAACTCTAAATGATATTTTTAGATGATATTATTTCCTAAATAGTTGGGTAGAGGCGACAGGTAATAATGAATTAGTGATAATATTGAACATGTCATGACAAGTTCATCCACTGACTGGGGAAATTTTGGAGAACTATACTATATTGGATGAATTTTTAATATGACCCATGAGACAATTTCATATTTCTTATGTGTTTTTTATATAAATTGTATATCTTGAATGAATAATTGTTTAATATTAGCACATTAAAATGCAGCATCTATGGTTAATAATTATAAAAAACAGGGAAATTTTGGGTTCTAGAACATCTAGCCTATATTGATACCGGTACAACCCTACTTACAATATCATATTTAAAAAATGTAAACATAACCGTATAAGTAATCGAACAAATAAAAGTAGAAAAAAACTCATCATATGTTAAAATATTTCCTTATTAGGTAGACTGTCTAATATGATAAAAAATAGGTTAAACGATTAGCGACCGTAAAAGACCAAAACGCTAGAAACGTATCATTAATCCATTTATAACTTTCATAACTATAATAAACCAATCATCTTGAAAACCAGGAGTAAATAGGTAAAGTGACTTTTTTGTGAACGAAAAGCACGTAATAATAATAATTTACGTAACACGGTAACAGGTACCGCGAAGCCTTATTCAAATTCGTCGGACGTTTCAAACTTCATCCGTAGACTGTTTTGGGTCGAGGGCAAACTGTTGTATAATATTCTTACAAATGTTGTAGTGGTCAAATATGGTGGTAACATATACACACATGCGTGCAGAAGGACGTCAAGAATAAACACAGAAAAACGGAGATCATTTCTAAAACGGAAACGTAAATATTTTTATTTTGTAATAGTATATTAGGCCTAAGGATTTGTGTTACATATGTGTCAGTCTAACAATGTTTAAAAGGCGGATGTTCTCTTCGTTACTCAATATTTAGACATTGTTCCGTTCTCTTCCTTTCATTCTTCTTCTTTTTCTGATAGCATTAATAATACAGATGGGAGTTTCTTACACTCTACTTCCACTAATACACCACTTCTTCAGAAACTATTTTCCCAGGTTGGTAAATGAGTTATAGCAACTTCTTTAGCTTATTTTCTTGGGATATTAATTAATAGTTCTCACGTTGAAGAATGATCTGTGTGAGTATTACTGTTGTCTATAATTGTAACAGTTTGTTGGAAAGATGGCCTCAATATATTCTTCCTGTCGTTCGTCTAATGTTACATTTGATTGACAGAGAAATTTACAACTAACTGTTACACCTAATATAATTACCTTAA
Source organism: Campodea plusiochaeta (assembly GCA_034698565.1). NCBI lineage: Eukaryota > Metazoa > Arthropoda > Diplura > Rhabdura > Campodeidae > Campodea > Campodea plusiochaeta. The sequence goes on along the minus strand of JAQIWE010000608.1, from coordinate 9,536 downwards.
GACAACGGGATGAGCTGTAAAATACCGTATATATACTGTGAAATGTCGTAATACTGTTGATACATAAATGTTCCAGGGGGAAAATATACAAAATGAATGACTTTAATGATTTTGACCTTATTTGGTTTCTGTGATTTGTTCGAAGTGAAAGGAAATATATAAACGTCTTATTTACCTTCAAATTCGTTGTGTTATTATTTCTTCTAAAGGTCTTTTTCCTAATACTACATTGTATCAATCAACAATAGCACGAGTTTTTTTCTTCAGAAGATTCATTAACAATTAAACTTGTCAATTTGCACTAATAATTTCCCAGTGATTAATGATTAAACAGAAAAATGTTTGATTTTCATTGAAATTAACCACAGGATACTCAAATCCCATTTTTATTGTAACGATTAAATGGAGAAAACTGATGATCAGATAAATAATGCCAAGGGAGAAGGTGTTACTACTGGTGATGACAATAGTCTGCAATCTGCACCACACTTTTTCCTTATATATACTGTGGAGTAATAGTTGGCAGAACGATGACTAGTATATCGAGAAGCAATATTATCGAAATACCATATATTTGTAGCTATGCCTATTTGAAAAAAAAAAGAAAATAAATAATCTGTAAAGTATTCACGATGAACAATTAGGTCTACACAATGATTTTTCGGAAGAAATATGTTTGTCAATCAAAATATTTGTTTTCAGCAGTGCAATATATGCTACAGCATATAAAATGCATGCTGATTTTATAAAATAGAAATGCTTTGAAAAGTCAGTAGGGGATATATCGTTGACTTAGGTAGTTTTTATTTTAACAGAAGTATATATAGACAAATATTTCAATTTCAAGTAAAATTCTGTATTTACTGGTTATAAATTGTCCACAATTCCCATACTGTATTAAATAACTTTGATAATTAAAATGTGACGTATTATTGTTATAAGATTGAATATGCAGTCAGGAAGTTTCCACGTTGAATATAAGATTGTGTTTTACAAAAACAAAACAGTGTGTTGTTTTCACTGCACTTTGATAAGTGTTGTTGTAAATGCTAATATTACTACTATTAGAAAAGTCATTCTTGCATTGAAAACTAAATAGTACGAAAAAAGGATATTTGTACAATCGTTCCATACTCCCAATAGTAAAACAATAGATTTCACTCCAATAATCCAAGAAATTGTTATGAGCGTGCTGAAGGATTCCATCCACATTCTACACAACCATATATAATCCAAAACAAAAATTTAAGCTAAAAATATTTTATTGTAAATAGATATCGTTATTTTGTGGCAGTGTGGCACCTGTCAATTTACTATATATGTCACATAAATAATAGTAAACAAGCAAACTATTTTAAGTTTTAACAACAAGACAAGTCAGATTATTTTAGAAATACCCCCTCCCCCATGCTTAGACATCATGATGAGCGTGATGTTCTCTATTCCACCTTTGAATGTTACATGTGTTCAAGGTCATAAACAACGATATACATTTCTCAATTACTTATGTATATATACACGATATATATATTATAAGCTTTAAAGGTGACCTACAGATCTGGGAGGGAATGTTCCATCCTATCACCAAACTACATCACGTACTCAATTCTTTCTTTGGAGTCCATCAAGTGGTTTGTAGGTTTATGAATTAGGCAAATTATGTTACGCTACAACGCTCAGTCGTTTGTCACGGTTTGCGAAAGTGTTTCAATTGCAACAATTAAAATGCAGAACTCGTCCATCTATCGTGATGTAAGAGTTCCCGCAGTAAGAACACAATTTTGCACAGGAACATTTGCACAGCAAAATTAACATTTGTCAATAACAAATTCGATACCCTGAATAGTAAATTAGTCTGTTAGATAATTTCATTTCCATGTACACGAAAATTCATATTAGGTTGGGATATTTTGACTTGCAAAAACCACTCTTAATTATCAAAAGGTTATTCGCAAATTGACGAATTTTCATCACTTTAATTCATCATTAACAATATGAGACTAGAACTCTACAGTTCCTCCGTACAATATGCTTTGCGCAAATGAATGTAACAAAATTTCGAACTAAAAATATATGTATCAGTTTGTTATGAAGCATCTTCTACCAAGGCCAATTCTCAGGTTGGCGAACTGTTGACCTTCTTCCAGAACCACCTCTTCATACCGATTAACATATATTAGCACATCGTTACTATGCTTTGATTTGTATTTCAAGAGGACAGTCATGTACATATTACACTCTACGGAACAAAACAAAAACACAAATGAAACTTGTTCATTACAGCGTTGGTGGAAGTTCAATCTTCAACACGAGATGCGTGGAACATGATACGACATAACTCTTTGCAATATCGTAATCTCAGAGACAGAAAGCACGTAGAGATTTTTTTATTGTACTTAGACTTGTGAATTCGTAGATTTATATTTTGTGGAACAGCAAAATTCATATAATTTATAAGAAAGTTAAATTTGTGCACAATTTTTGCAATTTTTTTTACTGTCGTTTTAAAACTAATATTGTTATTTCGCCGATTCCCCCTTAAAATCATTTCCTTGTATTCAAGTTGGTTTAATATGCTAAGTCTCAGATGAAAACGGTATTACCAATAATATACAACAAAAATTCAACTTGTGTCGTAACATAAACCAAAATCCCAGAAAAAATCATACACAAAAATTTATAAAACACACAATCGAACGACTTCCCGAAAAGTAACTGTTTTCCTTGGTGTAAATCAAAACAGCAAATAAAGCACATAAAATCAGAATATTATATATGTTTTCACGGCTGAGCGCTTTATAAGGAGGATTCACCAGATAAAACAGTTTCCCCGAGGTGATCTGAATTATAAGTAATCAAACAAGGCACCACACCCATAAAGCATTTGGATCATCCCGTTGTATTGACAGCAAGAGTAGCCCCAAGAAGAGAAGCAACAGCATGATACCAATGAGGCGTGATAGACTATCATACTTTCCAACTACAAGTTGCGTTAAAACTCTAATCTCGAAACATGACGTTTCACAGGCTGTTAAACAAAGACCCTGAGCAGAACACATACGTAAATTTAAATCTAGATAGAATACGAACTATTGCTCTAAAAAAATTACACCTTCGCGTAATTTTATTCTCCTTCAACGGTACAATATTTCGCGCTTCAAAGAAACAGATAAATTGTTGTTTTTACATATCCGATAATTTAACAAGTTGTCAACTGCTATTTGAAATCTGATAGAGAATAAAACAGTTTGAACCACTTTCATTGTGAAAGATGCTTTTATCGCTGAAACAAGATGGAATATTTCTTTTATAACTGAAGATATTTGTAACAAAGATATGGAAATAAAAAAACATTGTTGAAGTAAATAGCTACATACATAGTAACAGTTCTGCGGCTGTGATGAAGATTCGGATTAAAATGCAATAAAAGTTTATATATTAGTATTAGTATAAAACTTGGTAATAAAAATATAAAAGAGTAATGGCAAAATCTAAAAAAGTAGTATGGTTGAAATACCAGTTTCCTTGATCAATGACAAAATACTTAATTCAATAACCCAGCAGTTCTTCAATGTTCTATAAAATTACATTGACGAAAGAGATAGGATAATTGCCATCGAGACTAAATATCACGGATATACAAAAAAAATAAGGTCAACACAGACCCCATGCCGAGTTGTAAGGTTAAGACAAATATTAACTTTTATGAGTATTTCGTTGGAGATGTCAGATGTCAAAGTCTTTGTTGAAAAATTCTAATACTGTTTTTGCTTCATTGCACGCATTGAGGAAAGGATTACTTCAGTAGCAAATTAATTACTTCAGTTTAAGCACATTTTCTTAAAGGTCCTTTCTTAGGTTAGAAGGTGTATAATAGTTGGAAGTGCCGTATACAAACATATTCTTTAGCATGAAAAGAGTTGCAGAATGAAACCTATAACCAGTCCGATGCTCTCGTTAAAATTACCTTGGAAAATTTTCTCTTATTCTACTAAACGTACACTGTCACGTCAAATATTACAATTGTAATTTATTGTATTGGTTTTCACCATCACTCCCATAATATGCACGCTTCGTAAGATTTATAATTTATCTAAGTAGAATTTATTTCGAAAACAAAAACTTTAAACAAAAATAATGTAGATTTATATCATATCAATCACAATAGTGAAAGAGACTACAAGAAACTGCGAACTGAATACTGTATCCGTAACACTGACTGTTTCAGTCTTAATTAATACAACCCGATGTGCACAAGAAGATAATCTTGCAAAATATTATTCGTTATTACAAAAGAAATCATAATTAAACATTTAATATATTTGAAATTTTCAGACATGGAATGAACACGTTATATTTACTTTTCACTTCACAGTACATGCTTCTGGAATTAATTATTTTTTTAAATCGAAAAAATTAAAAACTGAAACAGTGTTTAGTACGTGAGTTTCACCTTTTTGCTGTAGTTAGTTCACAATAGTTCCAATATTGTTATGCGGCAAAGTAATTTTTATTTGATCTTTTTCAGCATCATAATGTATATTCCAAGGGGTGTATGAAAATGAAATGAATTATGAGACGTCAGTAAAAGATTATGTAATATCTGCTACTTCAATTCTGAGATATAATTATAACTTCTGCTTTTAAAAATAAATCCCACAAATCAAATGCATTCACAGTTTATATGGATGCACAAAGTCATTCCAAATAGTAATAGGCCTAACGTATTTAAAGTACACATGGGTAAATACATAGAAAAAAACTATGGAATACGATATGTTCGGTACGTAACCTTTAAACTTCACACATTATAGTGATGTAATAGCTAATTAGTAGTTGCTGAAGTAGCCCGAAAACATTTTTGTACAGTAGTAGCGAAGCGGATGAAGAATACATTATTACGTAAGAAAGATTTTTCATGGAAGAATTCAAATAAAAAATAAGTTAACATCTAGACATCTACAGACTGAAACAAGAATACTTTTTTGAGGATATTGTGAAAGAAATCGTAATTATGTACTTCAACGATTAAAATTAACATATTAATATATCAGCAAAACCACATTTCGTTAAACGCAACAGCGCGACTGCAAAAGAAAAAAAAAAATATAAATTCATGAAAAAGTTCATGCATTTGAAATTTCTTCATTCTTCTAACAATAATTTTCCCCATAAAGTAATGCAACAACAAAATAATTTAATTACAAGAAATGTGAAATATCAAAACTCTACTGAAATAGAAAAAGTCTTATTCAATAACGATCTTCACACATGATCATGACCAACTATTTTTCAATTGAACTTTCATGCAAATCCTGATCAATATTCTACCTATTGCCCCCATTCATAAATTATAGTCCTCCCTCCTAAACAAAATTTCCTAACGACATCTCTGCTGCATGTAAGTATATCCTATCCATTCTACCGTTCTTTCTTGTACTCGAAGTGTGAATCAACCTACAAACACAAAGAGCAATGAAACGATAAGATTGTGGAAATATAATTCTTCTCTCTTTTTAACTGCGGTAGGATGTTGTAGGAGGTTCGTATACACCGTGGCCTAGTGGCCTCCTCTTCTATCAGTCCCGTTATTCTTTCTCGCTCCCCGAAGGGAAAAAGAGGTGGATGAGCAAAAGGGGGATGCCGTTCACTCAACCAAATACACCACATTGTAAACACTTCACATAATATCTCACCACTGTATCGTAACAACAATCAATTCAAACTTTTTTTATTATGGTTTTATCCTGTTTTAGGTCTTTGCAAAGATAAGTTCTTTGTGTTCTGAAAACTATTACAAGGCCCAATCAAAGGGTATAGGAATGAATAACATTAATAAATTTTTAGGTTCGTCAGCATTGATTTTTTCCAACTAGTGTGGTCTGTGATGCATACGAAATTTCAATTGGTTATTACATGTATTTTTAAATGTAAGATATTCCATTGGCAGACCAATTTTCAAGGTGGAAATTGATCAAATTATTATATGAGAATGGAAAAACGAATTGTCAAATATAAATCGAATTCAAATCACAAAACAAAGAAGAATTACACACTGTAATTTATGTTATTGTATTTATATTAATTAGTTAACAAAACTTTCCATTTCTCCAACTAACTATATTATCAATATTGTTATTCCTCTAACGTAATATTGTCAATTGTACACACTATGTACAGGAGAAATCAAGTTTTGACAGAAATTGTTATAATTCTGTACGCTAAGATAAGGACTTTTGCCATTTTCAGAAACTGATCAACAATTAATATAAATACTAGCTCTAAAAAGTCTGTTACCTTGTATTTTAAAAACAAACAATAACAATAATACAACATTGTAATCTTCATAATGATGAATGATGTGATGTTTTGTACCATTCGTACAACCTTCCCTCCCAGTCCTTTGATATTGATATTCGTATTACATGCTCTCTATAATTTCTACAAATATTTTTGATATCAATTTACAATAAATTTTATTAGTCAAAATTAGAGACTTCAGATCAGCCCAAAACAACGGCTACGCTTATCGGCGTAAAATAAAGAATAATGTTTGAACAATGTAATACTATAAAATTTTCAAAAACTTAAATTCAGTTTAAAAAAAAAATAATTTTTAGAAATCATATGAGATAAACTATGCTATAAGCTTAGTGGCTGCTTGCTCATAGTAATTGTCAGCATCACTGCAATAACACACAGAAATTTTACTGTAGCCAAGGTAAATGCAATTCAGTCGATTTTTTTCGCCAGAGTTTCATTATAACTTCATTAATATTTTGAATGTTAGAATGAAAGTACTAAAATGTTTTCGTAAGTTAGAAATACATCTGAACTCCTAGAATGGGAAGTTACAGCAAGTAATATTATCCACAATACATTTCGCCTCCTTCTCTCTTCTTGTTCCCACATTATACTGGATTGAAAAATAAACATTTTTTTGTAGACAAATTTTTATACAACGGAATAAAGAATATATATCATAATTATGTCACTTCTAATAGTTCTTGAGTCTCCAGTATAAATGTCTTATACGTTAACACGGTCACTAATCACAATAATCCAAATCGGCAGCTGGGAAACAATATTTAAAATATGTGACCGGTGTCTAAATTTTCTCCAACAAAATCACAATTCGCATGTTTTAGTAACATTCATAAGATGTTCAAATGTTTTAGTTCATAAGAAAAGATATTCAATTCTAATAAGCCTCCTTTAAAGGACGAGAACTTGCTCTCCGAAATACTTCAGGCGGGTAGAGTGAATACATAATTATGCATATAATTACAGTGAAAGAAATTTGCTCCTTTCGTTTACTGTATAAAGAAAATAACATTCACTCCATTTTATCGTTGAAGAATCAGTATTTAGTAATTGGAAATTGATACACAATATTATTCCAGTATACCCTTGATATTTCAACAGAGTTATTACTGTGATTGCCTTGAATTAAAAAGTAAAAGAAAAATTTACTTCCAGCATCTGAATAACACATCACTTCAATGAATACAAGTTTTCGGTTACTTAGCGTCGAATCTTTCACCTAGTATCTCTAAACTGAAAGTGAATTAAATTTAATAAATAAATAATTCAATATTTGAAACTGTAATTTCTAATTGTCCAACTATAGTAAAGACAGAATGTAGTTGTGTTCGAAAAGGCAACCGTTATATTTCCGTTATCATCACTCCTTTTCTTGTGGTGTTTTAGAAGGGATTTGCCCTCCTTTCTTAATGAAAGAAAGAAACAATCTAAAATGAGACCATCTTTCACCCTACATCTATACCATTACAAACAACTAGCACACGATTAGGCTTTATAAAGACCAAGTGATTTGATTTTCTATAAATCTGTTTTTTTTTTAATAAAACGTATCATGGTTTATTAGATTAAAATAATATTAGAGATTTTATATTATGTTGTTTTAATTTTACGATGTCTCTTTTTGTTCAGGGTATTTAATCAAACTGTTTGATCAATCTTTTGGTTTGCTGCAAGTGTATTAAGAAAGAAGAATACATGAAATGTTTATTGTCATTATAGATTTCGAATAAAACTTGTAATACTAACAAAAAAATAATAATATTAAGGTGTATTAGGGTTAGAAATGATTAGTTTCTGGTTGAATATGAAATGAAATTCTAACATTCTCAAAAATTAATGTATACAAATTCACATATCGTTAATAATGAAGTATGGTTTGGTTCTTTATCGTCATTCTAGATTTACTTATTGTACATATTCATCGACATTCATATTTGGATTATTTTAATTCTTAAAGCTTACTATGGTATCAAAAATAGTTTACACATGTACCGTAATCAAGGAAATTAAACTCTAAGGATTTAACTATAATAAAGAAGGGACAATTGAATAGATTTCTCAACAGCAATACTACCAAAGTATAGTAATTCAAAATTTTCTCAGTTCGCTTTTCCATGTTTGAGAACAATAGTTCAAGTAAGTATTAAGTTATATTTTACTTTTATCAACTAGTTGAAAAACTCAACACGCCTTACACACCTTTGTAATTGTGAAGTATGGTCATGCACAACCAAATCATCGGTATTTCATTTTTTTCTGCTGTGAACTGAGAATAAATATAACACGACATCCATTTTCACAGAACTAGTTTTTAACAGGCTAGCTATACTTTATTTAAACATAGATATGTGAATAAATTTAATATTCATTTACGTTTGTAAAAAAAAAGAACCTTAGAAACCATGAGATACCGTAATAAATTTAGTAAGCATGAACGATTATTCGGTGCATAGAATGCATTTTAAATGCAACTTACAACTCCATAATTTATGCCTTATATAGTTTTGTGTTTTATGTAGTTCTGGTATCAATAATTTACTTGCAACATTATTGTTTAAAGATTATGTAAATTTCTGAATATTCTCTAGACATTCCATCATATTGTTGACGTGTTGATTGTTGTTTAGCATTATTTGAAGTAATTTTCAAAACAGGTATTCGCGGAAGATATTAAAGCATTACGCTGACAGCAATGGAAGACATCATTTACATTTTTCAGCAATATTAAGTTCCTACAGTATTTTATTTAGTTAAAAAAAATTAACTGCAACCAGCAATTAACTGTAATCATTGATACACATTTAAAATATTTATCTGTAGTCATTAATATACCTTAAATTATTCAACTTTAATCAGTGATGTACCTCTAAAATATATTTAATTGTAAATCACCTTATATTTTTCAATAAGGAAACGGTAGAGGATTTGTCTCATTAGCTACAATACTGTATAGTTATTAAATTTTAGCATCACCAGTACCACTTTCAAGTTGAGAATGTATCAAAGATTTTTTTTTTTTTTTCCAGCTTTCCAATGGACTAGCTTGAGTGATATTAATGCGGATGCCTCTATTCTAACCATCCCAAAGATGTGCGTGTAATAAGTTCTTTGGTATGCATTATTGATAAACCAGTTATCTGGACAACTCATACCTACCACTCCCTTTCATGTGGGTGCTCATCAACTGTTACATTACCAGTTCCTCACTAAAT
>JAQIWE010000607.1:0-20642 GCA_034698565.1 Campodea plusiochaeta | reverse complement strand
GAGTTCATTGAAAAATAAAAGCGGTTCATTGGAGTTCATTGGGAGTACTACAAAGTACATTGATTTCATTGTTCAACGTCGATGTTGGTGAGCCAACTTCACACACGTCATTTTTATTAGTGTTGCAATAAAACATTTCTCATGAATTTGGAGCGAGCGTTATGAGCATAGTCAACTGAATAGTTATAAACATAGTCAAACTGATTAGCCGTAACAAGAGTTTGTTCATACATGTTTATTTATTTATTTATAATTTTATTTCTTTTCCCCTTTAATATGTATAACAACGCGAATTGTTGTTTATAACGTTATCAAATATTATCAAGAGATCGTAAGTTCGTAACAGCAGTAAAGAAAGAAGGTATATAATAATACTGTAGCTTTAGTCCGACAGAGATAACAATACTGGTATTACTTTTTAATTTATTTAAAGACTATATATTGCAATTATCATAAACTTCGTTCAGAATTATTTTTTGTTCACATCAGAAAAGGTTAGGTATATAAAACTCACTTGTAGGAAATGGTGAATTTGGAATTGAGTTGTCGTTTTTTTATAGATTACTACTATACTGTACATGTACAAAAATGCTAAGCCTATATATATCAATTTTTGTAATGTTTGTTTTATATTTTTTTCAACAGATGATTCTTATATGAAACTAGCCATGGAGACGTTAGAAGAACTTGACTGGTGCCTAGATCAACTAGAAACTATACAAACACATAGATCCGTTTCAGATATGGCCACTAGCAAGGTAAGAGTTATGAACTTTTTTCTGTACTAGTATTTCAGGTTTTGTGGTAACATGGGTTCCAAGTTGGAAAAAAAAATTGTGACTGCTGATCGGTGCTGTTACTTTCAATTCTCCAGTTTACGAAAAGTGACTACCGCTATAATTTATCAACTGTCCTCGAAAATATATCTCTTTCATCACATTACAATAACATATTTTCTACTTTTTCCTTTTTCCTTTTTCGGTAATTTATACACAATCAACCAAAGTAATGAGTGACGTTATTCGAAATAAAAATGTAGAAATTTTTTAAATACTGCAGAATTTTCATAGTTTGTTGACATGATATATGTTTACACATGTTTCAGGATAAAGAAATACATAAATATATAACAATAGGTTGAGATAAGAGAAATTCTTTGTACACGTTTTTTGCTTTACGAAAAGTACGCGTGCTTATGTGTAACATATACATATACAACAGTAAACATCAATAACATTACTGACAATAGAGATACATGTTAACATAACTGCATCATAACGTCAAATTATGTACATCAAGTATGATGTTACACGTGTTTATGGAAACGTTATGTATCAATTAAAATATAAAAATAAACCTTCATACGTGATAAAAGTCTTATATTCACATCGGAAACTACGTCTAGAAGTAATATATTCCTAAAATTCTGAATTTTTTCATCCATTGGAAAGCACCAGAATTTTTCACTGTAACACCTTATTTGGCATAACTAGATTCATCAGGAAGGTATGTAATATAAATATTTCTTGGAAACGCTGAATTCCTGATGCTTATAAAATGTGGAAATGCCCATATGTGTTTCACTAGTAAACCTTGTACTACTCTCTGGAAATATTTCAAGTGTAACTTAATTAAGCATGAAACGTGCAAGGTAACGTCTGCTTCCATCGTTATGTTATATTCTCTATTTTTCTGCGTATTTATATATTTTGTTTGGAATTTGGAATACGAGAGAATTTCATCGGGATTTTTCAGTAAAAGATGTTAAAAAATTCTACTTTTTGTTTTTAGTACTCGATTGTAAATAGCTTATTTTTATAACTTAATAATAAAAAATAATAAATAAGTTTCAATTAATGTTCTTTCTTCAATATAGCGTATCAATAGGAAAGCATTCATAATTATAGTTGTTCCAAAAGTAGAGAAATATTATTAATTGGTCCTTTTAAAGCTGACTTACTGTTGTGGTAAATACTGATGATAAACAAATATACCTTATGGTGTAGAATATTGAATGTTAGGCCTACCTAAATTATTATTTTGTTATTATGTTTCTAAATAAAAGGAAAGTTATAACCGTTCAGGATAATCTTTATTATTAATATTTTTTTAAACTAAATAGAAAATTGCATCAGTTGATGACCACCAGCGCTCTATTTTAACGTTTGCCCGGAGCAAGTAAAAATCGTGCAGCCTGTCAAATATATGATGTTGTCAGCAAGTTGCTCGATGGGAAAGTACTATTTTTCAAATAAATATTACGGTTTTTGGTAATACTCAACATTTATAAATACATAATAACCTTTTTACACTGCAATTTACTTCACTGTTCTCATCTTCGAACTTTCTTTACTTAGCTTATACGTGGCTAAGCCATGTATATACAATTTTGGTAATAACACGAATTTCGTATTTTGTTATGAAAATAAAAGATTTCATTATAGAGTTGCATTAAAAGTGGCACCAGCATTATTTTTAAGAATTATCTGCTTATTTGAACATTGTCTGATTAATTTTTGATTGAGATTTCGGATAATGATTGTAAATAGTCAAACTTTATATCAGGAATTTAATTCTTTCACAGGACCTATGAGAAGGGGCCCAGGAGTGTCCTCGCCTTCATAGGGGTCTCAAAACGGAAAAAGAAGAAACGAAGTTAAAATTATAAAAACGAAAGATATTAGAAATGTACACTGGAAATTTGCACAAAATATGATATATGTTTTTTTTAATTGGGTTGTTCTTACAGCATTTTTCAAAATTTTCTTGGTCGTGCCAAACATGGTTGTAGTCTGCTGTAGAATTCTCTGACTTGGTAGTTATCTATCTCATGATATCTGTGATATTTTAAATGACTGAAGTGATATAAATCATAAACTTCTGAATTCAAGCTATTACTGAAGGTTTGAGATTTATTACTATGATCAATAAATTAAGTAAATAGCATACCATTGAAAAGGGGCAACTATTTTTTCTTCTCAAAATGACATTTTAGTATTTTTATAACTAGCAGATCGATATCGTTTTGGGCAAGTGAAATGAATATATTGTCAACTTGCCCGCCAGGCAAGCTGAAAATTTCACTAAAATCGAGGCCTGATGACCACGATTAAGTTTATTTGTGCTGTTTTGAATTCTTTCATATGAGTTAATTTTTAGGGGCACTTAATATCGATCTATGAAAATTCAAGTGAAAATCAAAATCAGTTACATACTGGAAGGTTGTTAAAAAAATTCTGTCGGCTAATCTGCATTGAAGATGTAATCGTATCCAAAGACAGGTTTCTTTCTAACTGTATACTTAACAATTAACACGTCCTTGTTTTCCACTTAGCACATCGAAGTACATTTAACTGAAACAACTATTAATATCTCTAATGCCTGTTTCAATATTACAACCAAACCCACCTGTAATTATTTTAAACGTAATTTAAACCCATTCCCTGTTCAAATATATTTCATTGTTTTCAAAACAAAAGGACGTTGAGAGTAAATACTGTAAATGAGTTTTGGCATAATCCTCTATGGGAGGTAAAACGCGAACCCACAGAATAACAGCACGCGCCCATCCATAGAGTCATGCAATACATTACAAACATTGCTGCCAAATTTCTCCTGCGACGCGTCATTGCCTTTTTTTTTCCCACTGAATTAACACACAGTGCCGTCGCTACGAGAGAATTTCATCAGTATCTCGATTCCAAGTAGAGTTTTCTGCTGAGTTACTGTTTTCTTTTGTTAATTGTTTCAGTGGATCTTCCTCATTGTTTTCATTATCAAGTATAAGCCTACTGCGTAAAAAAATGTATTTTTTTAAGTTTTCTAATTTATTATTTGGGAAATTGACTATAAAAATACTAATAAATTTTTTTTGGATAATAGTGAAAAATGTAGATTAGAATTATTTCTTCTATACCCATCTAAACTTATAATACTTTAGTAACATTTACTGCTTCCAAAAATGAAGATGCTAAAGTAAATGCTATGACAATCATTTACATTGGAGGATGTTTTAAACCCAGACCACATTTTAGAATAATATAAATATAAACTGATAATTAGTATCCCAATTTTCATAGATGTTCACCCTACCAAATCTGTTAAATGGAAATAATAAAAAATGTATTTGAATTTTAACTTGGATCAATTGCTATAAAATCAATGGTAGTTATCAGTATTAAAACAATGTGAAATTTACTCAGTAAAGACCCTGTAAAATAAATTGCTGCTGATAATCTTATTTTTACTAAATCAGTTCCAGCAGTGCTGAATAAACCATCTGCATCAATCGCTCGAAGACTAGATGACCTGTACCTTGTATACTGTTGCACTTCCTGCATTTTCTTACCTTAATGAAGTGACTCATAGGTCGTTAAACACTGTAAAGAATGAGCGAAATAATGCGCGTTTATCTTTTCGAATTTTCTAATGTATCGTACACTAAATACATTTTTAAAAGAGATTATAATTGCTGCTAACTATAAACATGAACGATATTAGAAGTTGGTGCTTTGTATAATTGTAATGGTATACATTCAATCTGAAATTTACTAGCAAATGAGGAAGAGACTAAATTATATCAACCATTAAATAATAATAATTATGTTACTGATCGTTGCTTTGAAAAAGAAACTTAAAATAGTAAAATAAAGATAAAAAATAAATGCTTTACACTATTTTAATTATTATGTTTAAGAATTAAAAAAGAAAATTAATGCAATGATGACTATTAAACGGTAATATAATTTTATCGGTATTATAATTATTGGTAATATTAAAATTATCATGAAATATTGTAGGCCTATCATTAAAAAACTTGCATTGCCATTGAGCAATAAAAATAAAATATATCGATCTCAATAATATAATACTACGTCAATGACATAATTATAATTCTGTGTATTTTTCCTCCCTCTATGTTTTTGGCAAGTAAAGACTTCATATTGCACATGCGTTTTGAGAGAATGTTCCTCGTTTCTGATGTTATTGATTGGAATCCTACCTGATGCTTTTTGCAGGAGATTACTTGTAATTACGTTAATTTCAGTTCGGCAATCGGGAACCAGTTACATATTTTACGAAAGTCAGTAATTGAGTTTTTGTAACTGGATAACAAAATTACTCCATTCGCTTTGACTCATTAAGTGTATTTTTGGGTGAATGTAACTGATTTTTTGGCGGGTACTGTACGTTGCTGCTCTCTGCTGGATGATTATGGAAGTAGTTGAAATATCTCTCAACAGATGTCAGTCTAATGCAGGGTTATATTATAGCTTGATGTTAACTTTAATTAGTTTTGTAATACTTTAGGAAAATAATATTTCTAGAGAAATTGGATGAAATGTAAATGGTATGAAAGGAAAATTAGATACTGAGAAGAGGATGTTTTTATTCGAAGTTGATTAATTAGTTTTGTCATTCTTCTGAGTATTCTGAATGTCAAGTTGATGGGAATGGTATTTCAAGCACTGTTACGATGCAGCAAGATTATTGCTTTTCCTGGAGTTTCGACACAAGTAGTTGTATCTAGAGAAGCGTTTCCGAAAAGCCCGATAATCATCAAAGTATATTCTTTAAATTTAGGTGTAATGCAAATGTAAAACGATGCTATGGTTTCAACATATTTGCAGCAAACAGAAAGAACATGGCTTAAAAAATTATTTGGGCGTATCATTTTTAAAACTTGTACTCAGGATTGTTTCAGATTTGTGTGCATTTCAGTTGCATTATGGCTGCATACAGAATTAAACTAAAACAAATACGACATTTTTATTTTTATCTGAATGTTTTAGGAAGATTTGGTAAAAGGATCATGTTGACAAATATATAGCTAATACCATGTGGAAAGGTTACCAATAAAGTTTTCAAATCTGCCAAATTAATGTCAATAAAAATACTGCCAGTATCCACTAAAATGTCTCATCCGCTGAGGCGCTGACATGAACATACCTTTGAAGAGAAAATCAATTCTGCTAATGGTCAATGCGTATACTTCTTTTCAAAAAGGTCTTAATACTGTACTCTTATTCTTTCAATAAACTCTTATTAATGTTTAAGCTCTCTATACATCGCAAAGCCTCTCTTTCTCAAATGAAGTGGGTATATTGCTCTATTTGACGACAAAAAAGTTGAACAATTCCTATTCGACTGCAGCAGATTTGATCGTAAGAAATTGCTTGTTGAGGCATTCGACAAGAAAGAATCTGATGTGAAAGAAACGAGACTAGAAAAGTGAAATTGAGGACCCGGAAGGCATTTGATGACAAAAAGTGATAAAAATGGAGACAATTTTACCCATGTCTTTAGGCAAGGATGTTATACATTCTGTCTATATATCTAAAATGTTTCGGAGTTTGCTGTAGATAGTATTGAACGGAATTGAATGTTAGAGTTCAAAAAATTCAAATGCAGAATTGTTTAACGATTTTTTGACATTGGCCTTTGAAAGTTCAAAATATAATGGGTCTCGACTATTTTGTTCGGAATTAGACTAATGTTTGGTTTGACAATCCATTGTCATGTTGTGGTATTATTGCTGAATTCCACAGACTAGTAAAACAATAAAAAACTGTTTAAATGGAAGAATAAGTTTCTAGTTAATCCATTTCCTAATTAACCCATTTTTAAACATCAGGTCAGTTACCATTTATTTATGATAAATCTGTTAAAAATATATTAGTAACTACAAGCAGATATATACTATTATTAAAACTTCCTTCGCTTAGTAAAATTCCTGTCCAAAAAACCTGGCCACCTTAAAGTTAATAATTAGAAAATAACAGACTTTAAAATTTAGAACAATCTCATCTCATTTTAGAATAATCTCAATATCAGCATCTCTTGAAGATATGTCACCATAAAATACTTCACTTTCAAATATGATATCAAAACACTGAGTTAAACAATGAATATGTTATAATACACAAACATAATAAAGACAAGTTCATGGTCGTACTTCTTTGACCTTGTTGAACAATATTTCTGATATCTGACCAGTAGCACGCAAAGCACTTTAACTACTACAATATATAATAGTGGAAGATAAAGGCAAAAACGGTCTTTTGTTGATTATTGTTTTTATTAAAAATGCAGGAAGGCAGAAACGTAGTAGTATAACTATATTAGACGTATAGAGTAAAACGGAAATGCAACTTATCATGTTTATACGTTTTAATCCAAGACGGTAGAAATCACGAAACATTTGGCCGCATAAAGTTTTCATTATTAACATATTTGTGTATCAAGAAGCCATGTAGCTAAACTGCGTTACAATGTTATATTCTTGGTTTACTTCTTGATTTTCTTGGTTTAAATAAGTCAATGTCAATTGAATTCAAAATAGTTTTTGCTATCTCGCTGTATATTTACATAACATTATATTGTTTTCCTTCAAATGCAAGAATATCAAGAACCTTCATTTTCGCTTTTTATAATGGAAAACTGAATACTGAAACTGAATCACATCCTTTTGCTAGATTTAATAACAATATATATTTGTGGTCAGCGGTTTTGAATTCTGGATACTGAAAAATAAGACAGAGTAAGAACATCAGCAAGACTAATAATCTGATAATTATGTTCTAAATACTTTACAGAAAGTTCTGCTATGTTATGTCAATTGATATTGCAGTATAAGCAATGAAAGGTTAATCTAACTTTCATTCATTGTAAAATTATTATAGATAACATTTTTTTATTAGGCTGATAGGCTGTTTATTTGTAATATATTAACGTTTCATAAATATCAACAACTATAAACTTATTAGATATGACCCTATTTCTAAGTTTTATCGTATAATAACTCCATAAGCTCTACTGGATTATTAAAAAGTATTGTATTTCATATAAAGATTATATAAAACAATTTACATTTTCAAGTTCAGAAGATAAAGAATTCTTCAATTTTATATTTAAAAAAATCCCACAACGTCGACAATCCCATTAATAAACTCACAATGACATAACAAGTTAATCCCCAATCATAATACTGCAAAATCAGCAAAGAGGTCAATAAAATGTTTACAAACAACGCACATTATACTATGATGTGATCTCTGCTTCTATTGAACTTGGTTTATAGTACTACAACCTGAGATAAGTAGGGAAAAATGTCGCGTCTGCAATTTGAAAAGGTCATTGCAACAGTAAAAGACGTTGAACTAATTGCAGATACTGGGAATCTGTGTGATAATGTAATTTACGACTTGCATACTTCACTTGAAATGGTAAAACGCAGTCTTTTGGTCACACGGGTAAATGGTACTACGTTTATATTTGCGATGTTTCTTTTACTAGTCCGATGACATTGCTGATCACAGGAAAAGTATTTCTACGTTGCAATTTCTTGTGAGTCATCTACATAATAGCTCTTCCAGATCAATATACGGATTTTCTTTATTGACAAAATAAACGGTTTGCTGTTTTGAGGTTGCTTTAAAATGTTGAAAACTTGACGAAAACACGACACAGGAAAATTACTGCATCTAGGAATTGAATTCCAGGAACCGATCTATGTCTAAATAGTTGTAGAATGATTTAAAATCACTAGTACCTTTAGTATTGTATCAATAATGTTTAGTTAGATACAATAATTCATCATGTTTAGACTTACCTTTTCAACACTGTATTCCCGTTGAAAAGTAGATTCACTCAATATATTACAGTAGATTCACTGTCTAATCAATGTGCTACATTCACTAAGTCAATGCTGTGGCTATAACTTTTATTGGAAATCATAGAGCATCCAATCACCCATTCGATTCAAAATATTCTACTTTTAATAAAATTCCAGTAATAGAAAAAATTACAATACATTTAAACAAGTAAAAATGAAACATCCCATTAATTTGATTTTAGATATTTAATTCTACCTGAATGACTGTGTCAAAGGTAAAAAAAATCCATATAAAAATCAGTATGTCAAAAAAGTTCTAATTTCTCCGTCTTCAATTTTATCTTTAAAATTTGTTTTCTTCTTCAATAATATCTTCATGTCAGGAAAGTGATCTGAAATATTAAATTACATCAAACAATTGAAACCATTGAACATTTTGAATAACAGAATAATGTAAAATATGAATAAATGAACAGTATTATTATAATGATGGCAGAGAAGAGGCATGTTTAATTTCAATCTGTTTCAGTATTCTTTGTCAACTAAAATCAGTTCTTGCAATTCTTCATCTCACTACACTTATAATGTGTAACCAAAAATACCATTTTTCTTACAACCGACTCTGCCTAACATTGACCTATTTCTGTCAATTTGTTCAGGTCAGTTACTTTTTATGGGATGTATAATCTATCAGCGATTACAGTGGGTTCTATATGTTATGACGGTTACAAGTTAAGCCTGGTCAGTGTATAGGGGAGATCAGCTAATACAAGTATCTAATGTTGATTACAAAATCAATAAATATTATGTAATTGGAGATATAATGTATTCATCTCATACGTAATAATAGCTTATACGTAAATACGTATGTTTATAAACAATAGTATATACTTAAGCATATCCATATTGTCTGGAAAAGTGATTCATAATATTTCTTTTTATGACCTGTCAGCACCCCGCTTATCTTTTATTATCAGTAGCAAAATCGAAGAACAAACGCAAATTTTTCCCTCGTCGAAGCTATTCCGAGAATCTTAATCAAAAACAGGAAATAATACATCACATAAAATTTCATTTCGTTCTCTTATTTACACATGGTGATATAGGGAAAGCGATAAATTAAAAGCTCCTTTCAAAATACATGTTAAACGATTGAAAAACACACCCCTCAGAGAAGAATTGCCATTGATTGTTGATCCACTGACGTCATATGACGTCATAAGTGATGTCAGCTGGGGTAGGGTCGGCCTAGATAACGGAATAAGGAACAAACCTTGAAAATTTTCGATGCAGGGGGTATTACGAATTATATAGGACCATGCAGTTTTGTTTGCATTATGTAAAAAGTAGGACAGTTGGGTTTGATATGAAAGGAAGAAATTACGGGCTTTTTCCCGGACTATATTAGTCGTTCTTCATGAATAATATGTTAAATTTATTATTTCTAAGGATAGAACTGACTTAATTTAGTGTAGGATAATTTTCTTTCATTATTTATGTAAAGCGCCTCGTCGTGATTATGCATAATACAGTTGACAATACATTGGAATTTCCAATTGGGGAAAAAACTTCGCTTCGGGTAATTCAGAAATTAAATATTGATATTCAACGATCACGCGAAGCTTTTCAAATGCGAATATAATCCCTTTATTCCATTAAAGATCAAAATCTCAAATTGAAAAATTACATGATACATTTACTAACGTAATAACTGCCAACGACGTGCGTATTCGCAGAGTATACACAGTCTAGAAATTTTCATATACGTTTCAATGCAGTATTTCTGGTCAAATCTGGTGGAAGTGTTGTACATACAAGAAGCAGTAAAATGGAGCTGCTTTTGACGTCAGAGATGGAAGAAATCAAATATCGCTTCGGCGCGTTAGAGTAGAGAAATACACATTGGTTTTCTCACTCTAATATCAGACCTCGTGCTTTACGATGCATACGTGACGGATCAGTTTTCCTACATCAGTGTCTTTCTTCCCTGTTAAACATTGTTGTGAGAAAGAATATTATTATGTTACTTGAACCCTGTTTGGAGCGTCAACAGAAGAAGGTCAACAAAGTAAATAAGTGTACAATGACCAATCGTGAAAACATCAGTGCTAATAATATGGATGTTATTATTAATAGTGCTACTGGGGCAAAACAGACTTCGACTGTTGTATGTGAAAAACAGAAGAGATTGGCGTTTTTTGGAAGATTTTGGCGTCGCAGAAGGGTAAGCGTCCACTTCAATAGAAGGTCACATAACCTTTTCCCCGTAAATCCATTTTTCACAAAAGGGCAACTACTATTACCGCAAGTTATTTTCTTTCTTTATTAGATGCACAAATTTATTTCCTTTCTATCCTAGAGACATCTCTTGAAAAGGATGTGAACTATGGAATAAACTAAGTTACCCTTAATATGCTTAGGGGCAAAAATAATGAGAAAACTTTATACGTTACTTTGATGTAACATTGTCGATGTATATGATGTCTTTTATCAATAACTAAGGGAAAATTTGTCGCTAATTTAATTTCTGTAATAGTTGTAAGCTTCCTGTTAATACGTAGGTGGTGTATTATGTAAACTATAATATTTGGGTAGCGTGTAGGTGTTTCTGACGACCATATTAGTGCTTATTATAATTGACATAAATATCTAATTCAATTAAACTTCATCCAACTTGTAAAGACATTTAATCAAAACTTTGAGTCAAATTGCGTTCAACTTCGTTTTCACTAGATCCCATTTTTAGCACTAATTAATCACGTCAGCGGTTTGAAAGTGCTTCTAGTTTAACGAATTTTTCCGATCTATTTTAAGACCAACAGAAATTTTCCTCTTTAAGAGGGGGAGGGGTCTAGAATGGGCCATTCGGGGGTGTGAGAAGAGGGGAGGGAAGATAGAAAGACAATAAAATTGGGTTTAGGGGAACGTGTCAAAATGATATATTATATTTAACTTGTTTTCATGTTGACCCAGATATTTTTTCTTCAATTTCGTCTACAGTAATTTGACAAAGTACATGGTGACCTACTGATGTACTAGGTGTAAAAATCATCTCCGAAAGCGAGGGAGGTTAATTTAACAACTTAAATTGACAGAGATGAGAGTAATTTGTTTCCCCCGAGTTCAGGTTGGAAAATCTCATCTAGGAATTCTGCTTTATAGGATTATTTTTTTGTGCATCTAAGCGTAATGGCGTCGTTTGGTCGATCTATTTGGCGTAGTGCCTGCTGTACAGTAATGTTTCTAACCTCGGAAGTAGGAAAGATTGGTCACTGTTCTAGAAACATTTTAATGTTGCACTCATCCTCAAAATAGGTTTATCTCAAAACAAGAAAACAGATAGAGTGGGCTTGGTATTGCGATGTTTGAAGCCCATTTGATGCCACAGTAACAATATTTTTGGAAATCAGTATTCTTTAGAACTTTCATAATTTGAATAATTAATATCATTTGATTAATAATTTATGCATATTTATCAGAAAATCCATGCAGACGCAGAACATTAAATGGTTTTGTTTGGATTGCCCCTCCCCTGTTCAAAATTTACCGTGATCGGCAGACATCCAGCAAACATCAGACCTTGATGCTGACCTATCCCAAAGTCACATTGCGAAATGAGCTTGTTTTTGTTTACCTTGAGTAGAATAGAGAGAATTTCAATTTAAACTATAATTTAAGTACCTTTGAGTAATTAAATCTGAGTTTAAAGTACTAATTCTGAAATGTTGCTTTCGATTAATTTATATTATTGATTTAATGTAAAACTGAAAGCCCGAGTTATTGTATATATAGTATAGTCTTTATTATTTTCTAGAGCTATTGATAGATTTTGCAATACCTTAACTTCGACGTCAATCTTTAATATTTTGAAGTATTTTACAATTTACATTCTACAGGGCATTGTAAATTCCAAGTGTTTTGTGATCTATCCATATCAGTTAACAAAACAAAACAAAATTACTCGTAATTCAGAAACATAATATTTATAGACCTACTGAAAATATCATTAATTCAGAACCAATGTGTTCAAGAAAATCGGTGATTTTTTTCTTATTATTCATCAAATAGACAGAAATAAATTTTTCCTATACATCCTTAATATCTATTTATCAGCAGTTTTGAGTAGGAGCTTAACATACAGTAAGACATCATTCACAGTCCTCTTGGAAACGAAAAAAAAAACTATTTATTATTAGGATGTAAAAAATGTAATCTCTCACGTAAAGATGATTACAGGTACTCTTCAGAAAAGTGAGTAGGATGCACTTGGGTAAAAGAAGAAATAACTTTTTTTTTAAATTACTGTGCATATATATATAATATTCAATGTCAGAGCTCAATTTTTCTTTATTATGTTGCCTGAAAAATATTTATACAAGGAGAAATTTTCTCAAGTTATGGTAGAAGTTCAATTTTGCTGAATAACGTTAAGAAACATTCCTATTAAAGAAGGAAAAATATCATTAAAAAATCTGTTAACAAACCAATATATTACGGAATTCAATAGTAAAATTATAAATACCCAATACCGTGGGTAGAAAATAAAGAATACTCCACCTCCTCCACAAAGTTGACCTGAATTCTCTGAATAAGCTATCCCCAAATGACCAATTCTTGCATAATCTACTTTAACTATCGCTTTTGTTGTTTTTGTTCTACGAAGAAAAAAAACTTTTAATTCTCTCATGGATACAAACTTTTTCCTAGAAATGTTTGCAATTGATTTGTTTTCTTTAACTCGTTACACGGGAAAAAAATCTGCGTCACCAAAATAATGTGATGAGTTCCCGAGATGCAAAACCTTCGTTACCAAAGTGACGGCTTGCGTCGCCACCCGTTTGTTAGGTCGTCGTCTGTGTTTATAATAAGTGATTTCGTGCTTCTTTTTGAAGTAAGTTTACGTTCTTGCGCTACTTTCTTGATCGACAAAGGGTTATCGTCAAGTTTTTGTTTGACATAAGATTTTCTAAATGGTTAACGATTGTTTTGATGGTTATATACGACGTTCGGGTGTGTTTATGTCGTCATTTCCTGTTACTTTGAGTGGAAATTTGTGATTTTTCAGAATTTATTAAAAGGTCATAGCCTTTGGGTTGAACCATAAATATTCGGAAACTGCTGTATGTGCCTGTTGCAATAAATTATTTTCGTCCACTAAATTTATTACTTATTTGTCGTTTTGAAGAGTGAAAATGAAAAATAAATTATTTTATGACTTATAAAGCAGTATTTTAATTACATTAATTTTAATATCAATTCTGTATTTTTAGTGGACCAAGTTTTTTAATTATAATCTCGAAACAGTACGTTACTGAATGAATAAATATTGAAATTATAACCGCATTAAATCCTCACGGAAATGAAAAAGAGGTAGTTTTAAACCACAGTATTTAGTCTATGGTTCGCGAGTTCAGATTAATCATTTAACATTTTATCGAAGTAATAAAAAAGTTATTATGATGTAAAACTTACAAATAAAAGCAAATACCATGTTAAAAAACGTTGCGCGGTTCTTGTTCACTGTTGCATTATTTTCAAATTTGGGGTTGCTGTACTGGCCAAAATTATAGTAAACTAAAACCGGAAATACGATGTATAAGCAAATTGTGTATGCCAGGTACTTAAACTAGTACATTCACACTTTTAATTTTCCACATACTTTCCGCATAGCAAAAAACAAATAAAACTACTTTTTATATGTTTTGGCCGGAACTATAAAATTCCAATGCTATTTGGATTTCCTTGAACTGGATTATACTTTCACAGTACCTGCTAATAAAAGCTAATGTGTCAGAGTGATTTTGACGAAATTGTAATTAACCATGTTCCCAATACTGCTTGGCTACGATGCCACCAATACGAAGAAACAATGATGACTTTTATTACATCAGACACCAATGCCGAAAAAGTCGTTAATAGAATGCTTTAACCTGTTGTAGGATTGTCAGTTTGGAAGAAATCGAAAAATAGAATGATTCTGAGAAAGGTTTGCCAGAATATATGTTTTTGAACATCTTTATCACTATATACAGATGTAGTTTAATGTCGTTGAAAAGATTGATTTAAAGATCATTTGTTTCTGGTCTCTACACCCCCCGAATAATACTGATAAAATAAAAACTGAATCATTGTCACCAATTATGGTGTTGCACTTCACAATTCTGAAAGTAAAAATTCAACAATACTTTGAAAACTTTTCAGTTGCAAACTGTTCCCTATAAAACGTAAAAACATACAGGACCTATATATATTAAATAATATCATTTACTTTACTCTAGTTTATTTATTAGAATTTCGAAAATGACACATGACGATCCAAAGTGTATGCCTATTGCTAAAATTAGAGTCAACTGTAGGAAATGACTAATGGTGAAAATATTTCCCTTGTTTCACATCTCTCTGGAATGAATTTCCATAACAATTGATTGAATATTATTAATCCACATTCACACAACGTTTCGTATTGGAAGCTACTATGACGTAGAACTGACTCACATGAGAAATGATGATATAAAATTCTGATGCTCTATGTAGTTGTAAAGATAATTAAAAAAAAAAAAAAAACTTAATTTTTCGTACTGTTTCCCAAAAATCGTGAAAACAGTCCTCCCATTCCATTTTACTGCTGTGAATTCATAGTGAAAATTATCAATTCTTTTAAAATTTATCACAATATTTCTCTATTTGATTCCCAATTTAACTAAATCAGGTGGGCGAAAGTTATTTGACTGTGGCAACCTTAGTCGATCTAATGCAATCTCGAAGAAATTCTCTTTTTTACATCCATGACGTCACGGATTTTAGTACCGCCCCCACTTTGAATGTTAAGAATACCACATGCTTGTAGCTTACTTGCTTCATAATATAACATGGTGTTGTTGCTATAACATATACATGAAGTTCTATAGCAGTGAAGTGTATTTATAATCATAGTGTTCAATATGTCGGACTATAATGTTGGTGATTGGGAGATAGTTTTTGCGTCGGTTTTAGCTGATATTGTTGTCGCTGTTTGTGTTATTTGTATTCAGGTGATTATCACAAGTTATATTTTCAAGTGTTCATGATATTATCTTTATCGGAATTGTTAATAACATTCGGTTTACTCCGGTTTTCACATGTGGTATTCCAGTTATATGTTTACAACAATAAATCCAGTAACATTTTTATATGATATTTTTTTGCTTTTATGCTGAACCTTAATATAACTTGTCATTTTTTAATTTTTTTTACTATTTTTTCTTATAAAAAATAAGATATTTTTTTCTGACTTCATTTGAGTCACCGAAAAATATGGTGATATCCTGGCTACCTATCCAGACTACAGTACTGTTACGATCTTACGACTTACGAATAGTTTATTATTTTGAAATTATTTTCTTTACAGGAGTTTTAACAATAGATAATTTGAGAAAACATCGAATCATTTTGTTTTAACCAATAGAAAAAAAAATTAATCATGTTAAAATACACTTTCAGTCTTTTCACATGTTTAACCTAAGATTCGGAAGAATTAAAAATCGTGAAATCTTTGTTATTTTCAGAGGAACGTCCAGTAAATCAGTATTTCCCGATGGATTATTATCAAATTCACCTATAACTTTTATTAAATGGTAATTTTAACATTTATTTCTCTTTTCTTTTCAGTTCAAAAGGATGTTGAACAAAGAACTCAGCCACTTTTCGGAGTCCAGCAAATCAGGAAATCAAATATCAGAATATATCTGCTCCACGTTTCTTGGTAAGTACCGGAAGAATTAAATTTTCCAAATGATGAATAAGCAAGCTCTTTACGTCAAACTAACTACGCTAATTAGTATTATTCAATAATGATCACGAACACGATTCTCAGGAAAGATACCGTGGCGAAAGATCTATACTTTAAACATAATGTTTATACTAATATTTTGAAATAGAAATTATGGATGCACGAAGCTAAGATGGTGACTTTCAATAAATTAAATTGATATGGAAATACCGTTGATAAAATGTTAAATTACGTGCGTTAATTGAATCTCAGGAAAAATATTTTTTTATTTAAACTACGTCATTCAGTTCATTCTTAGCTCACAAATATTTTTTTAATCCTTTTCGTTTATATTCACAAACGAGGAAAATACCGTATTACATGTAGCGTAATTTTGTTTTTAAGTTATTCGACTAAAGTGAATATATTAATTACGGTAACATCGAATAGAGAGCTTTAATTAGTGTAAAACCAAATTTACTTGCGGAACAGTTATAACTCGTCGTTATTCAGTCAAAGTTACTGTACATCAAATTACCAATGTTGAGTATTTTGATAGGACGACATGGGATATTCTGTAAGTTTCGTTATTTGTTTTCTGTTTCCTTACTTTCTTTTTATGTTTGTTTGTTTTTGTTTCGATATTACAATTATGTAAAGTACAGCAATATTTACATTATTTATTGAAAAAGCAATGTTTTGAAAAACGAGCAAAAGTATGTTTCTATTTGAATGTCAATGAAGTCAATCTACATGTGCAAGTACAGTATTGTATCTATTGAATACATCTATAAATTCAGCACGTGTATTGCTGTGTTGTGAAAACACTTGACAGAGTGATATTGTACTGTACAGTATATCATATAATCAAATTTATTCTTTTTGTATTATTGATTTACCTTCTGTTATAGAACGATAAATTTTTTTTTCGAAGAATGCCATTTTGATTAAATTGGACTGTATCATTTAGTAATTTCGTGATATTTGTACTTTTTAAAGAATATTTACCTCTGAAAATGTGTAATGATCATAGTGTTTTAGGTACACTTATTCTAAAAGTTCTGATGGAGTTTTCCATGTGAATTATATTAACAAAATCGTGAGACGTCTTGCACAATGTGTTTTAGGAATCCATGTGCTCATTGAAATTTGAGATGAAATCTGCAGCACACCAAAGCATGCTGCAATAATGATTCACTTTACTCATGTAGTCTGTTCGATTTATGATATCATTTTTTTTTCCACCAAGACTACCTATAATACTTTTCTATTGAAAATGAATATATAATTTTGCTTTTCTTTCATTTTTCCTTCTCTTTTCAATACTAGCAAGATACTTTATGATTGTTATAACAGATTTATCTTTTAAAATTGTGAATTCGTGACTACATTATTATAATACAGACTTAAAATGTTGTAAATTAAATACAAAGATTTTGATATTTTTGAAAGATGTTCTTCCGTTCCAAGGAGTAAAAGAAATAAAATTATTATTTCGTCTTCATACTGTAAAAGAGAGAAATTTCCAATTATTTCTGATAAGAAATCTTGTAAACAGTGATGAAAATTTCATATGAGATTAATATCATAATGGAAATAGAGAATAATTACAATAATGACAATTAGTTCATGTAATAAATACCCAAATAGCATGTTACAGATTAAGATTAGCATTCCATAAATATGTATTTTATTTCCAGAAACAGTACAAAAGATATAATTATGTCTTGCAATTATGTCATTACACTAAACATCGATATTTATTCATAATTACACCATATTTGACGATTGTTGTATTAATGTCTGTACAATAAAATATTAGAATATTATGTAATTATATTATTTGGGTTCAAAAGTTCAATTTCGTAGAACACACCATTATTAAGCAGGGTATTAATCTTTGAACCATGAATTAAACAATCTTTGAACTAAAACTGTAACAATCCAAATATCCCAAAAGATATTATTTCATAAATCAATGTAATAAATAATAACAATAAGTACAAGATTGTACCATAACCCATCAGCCTCCATATTATATCAGGACTTGTAGGCGCCGATGTCCCGACAGTTATCTCACATACGGATGCCAAATGGATGAAAATGTACATATTGTACATAGATTATATTATACTGTATAGCTAGAGCACAGATGTTGTATGCATTTTAGTTATCTTTTCAAATATGCTGAATGGGTAAAGTATTTGGTTTAATGTTATCGTTGATTGAGGAAAAACCAAATGAAGGTTGATCAGTCTATTTTGGTTGCAATTGTAAATAGAAACAGTTTAGTTTTTGTTACTATTTATAGTCTTTTATATTATTTTGAAATAATTATTAATTTAATATAGAATTTTATTTGGTCGAATATTATAATTATCGAGGGCATATACTGTTTCTTTTTTTTTATGTATATTCAAAAAAGAATGGTTGGATTTCTGAAATTTTACATATAAAATTGTTATATTTCTCCATATAAGGATGTACAAAAACAAACTTACCGGCTCCGTCATATTGGAAAATGTCCTGATACCTTCAACTTTAAACTACTCAAAATAAGGTGAAAATTTAATTGAAACTGAAACAATAAATACCGATTTAACGTATCGTTCAATTAAAACATCAAACCATTTCAAACCATTAGAAAATCGAAATTAATTTTCATTATTAACTGCGAATATTCACCCAATTTTGCTATTTTCTATTGTGAATTTCTCGAAATATTTCCACTTCACACACTTTATTCGTGGATGTCCTGTTAATCAGTATTTTTTGGCAAGTAACTTGAAAGTAAATAATCTGGAACATAAAACAAATTTAACCCTATCTACCTCACCATATTAAGGTATACCTGAGAGCCTTACCGTTCTTAATGATAGCTGCCATACAGCGTCAATGCAGTTCACAGCTTTATAAATGCCCATATCTAAATATATCTGAAGTAAATTGATGCACTGTTATCCTAAGCAAACATCTGCATAATACTGCTCATTAATAATTTGTGAAAAAATAAATAAATCCTTGCTGTTCGTCAAGTGGGATTTGCTGCTAACCCCAAAATCTAGAAAATCGACAAAATATTTATAAACATGTCCTCATTTTGTGCAAGTGCATTACCGACCTTTCCCAAATAGTTCCTATTGAGTTGAGGTATAAACTACGTTATGGATTTTATTTTCTTTCAGTAGAAAATAGATTGTTTTGTTTACAGTGTTCAATAATGCAATAATTTATAACATAGTTCCTGCGTAGGTAATACGTATTTTGTTAAGATTTTTCTTGGCTCAAAACCCCCAAAAGTTATCTTTCAATAAATTAAAATCACGGATACAACTTTCTGGCGCCGCATTTTTAGAGGAAATCATCAAGTCTAATTTGTATCCGGCACAGAAAAATAGAATTTTGGAATAAGACTCCATTCATAAAGGAAAACATTCCGGAAAATAAACCAAAAATAACTCTGTTCCAAATATTTGCCATCATTGAAGATGGCATTGCTAACGATAAGGAATTTCATCATATGGCACAGAGGTCTCGGAATTTTGGAATCAGATACTGTGTGGAAAAAATATATAAAAACTAAATTGGCATACGCGGAAAGTTTTTCATCTTATAAACGCTGACAAAGGTGCTGTCCTGAGCCAAAAGAACGCTACATCATCTTTGCATACTTTTTGTATGAATGGGACATATAACTGGAACATTATCAAAAATTGCAGAGATTTTATAACGACAGGTGCGAAGAAGTCCAATGACTTAATAACTTGGAGATATTATTTGAAATCAGTCTGAGTATACTGCTACGAACGAATACCTTGAATTAAAGCGTAAAATTAATGGTAATGAAATATAAGGAATAATTAATTGGGTCTATTAGAACTGATGATATACGAAAAGGTCAAGCGATACTTGATTTGCTTTAGTGTTGGTGTTCTATTAATAGAAATAGAATATTAGATTACCAGGGACAAGCTTTGAAATGGAAAGGTCTAACTAGGATGAAATAGGCATATTAAATGCGCATAAACATTCATTTAATCATTTCGTGTAACATGTTCTCTGAAATATAGTTTGAATACATGTATACCTTATAAGGTCATTATCAAAGCTGCATTAATTTTGTGCATTAATAGAGGGACCCATCAAACCTACATTTTGAAAATTACATTCAGTAATAAATTACAACTTGGAAGGCGGAAGCAGTGGTGGAATGGGTGTTGGTGGGTCATGGATAAAAACTTGTATTGGTGGGTCATGGATAAAAACATTTCTGACCCATTC
>JAQIWE010000606.1:0-20653 GCA_034698565.1 Campodea plusiochaeta | reverse complement strand
GGAAATATACTACACTGAATATTAGAGGAATTTAGGCTAAACAGTAGGTGGTTTAGTACCCTTGATACCCACAAATGAAGGACTATTTTGACCAGATGGTAAGGAATGGGCAGGCATGTGACCGCGCCGAAACCGCGGTTTCGACCTACCAGGTCTTGTCAGACATCCTACGCCCTCGCACCTGTATTCCACCTGTATTATGGGTCGATTTTGGTGCGACGTTAGCAAAGTGGTAATTCCATTTGATATTGATATTTCCATTAATCATGTGAGATTTGCCAGTCTTTTGACTCTCTTACCAATTTAATAGTATAGCTCATGTTCTTCAAAAATTAATGTCATTAATTGTTAATAATAAGTCATTGGCAACATTCGGAAAATGCAAGTGGTTTACTAGTAGTTACCACTACTAAGCTACAAGCTGTTTGGAAAACCCCATAACCACCATGTAGTTTTTATATTGGCCAATATTCAAGAAGAATTTATTAGACTTGACACAAAGTATGTTAATTTTTGATTGTTTAACATTTTGAAGTCAATTGAACAATATGAACTTCAGAACATGGAGTTTAAAACTTAAACTTTAAAATATGGAGACCATTAGGCAAGTGTTCAAGGTCCTCACTCGAAATGCAAGAATAGTGAGAGGTTCAATTTTCACATCAGCCTCAAAAAATTCCTTCAAAGTCTTACAAACGCCATTATTTGTTTTTGTGCTTAATATCATCATTATCTGCATTAGCTAATAACAACATGGGATTGCTGATCATTTTTTCTTCGGATATGTTGGTCTGAAACAGTAATACAGTATATCAAATTCTGTAGACTCACCCATCCCCCAATCGACTCCTTCCTCTTCTTTCTCCTTTACTCTCTTTTCCTCCTCCTCTTTCATTATCTCCCTCTCTTTTTCCTTCTTTAATCTTTCAGCTTTCAATTCACTAACACTCTGTGTAGTCTCTGTTTCTGCATCGTCTGTTGGTCCGTGTACAATATGTAAACGTGTACTACCTCCAAACTTCAACACGTAGTCGGGACGGACACGTACGTAACGGTGGGGGAGGAGCTGGGAGGGAGAAAAAGATGTAAATTTTGATTAGAGCAAAGTATAAAATTACTGGCAGTATTGGGCACAGTTAGAATTTCATTTTTTTCAAGCACTAGCCACTGAGGCTAGTAAGTTCTGAAAGTTACTAGCCAAGAAATCATTTTACTAGCCAAGCAAACAATTTTGTTGAATTAAAAATAACATAAGTTGATAGTATTTTTTTTTTAATTTGAAAGAAATTATTTTATATTTTATTGATGTAGACCAATAATATTTTGTTTAAAAGCAGTGACATGTCTTTAAATATATCGCGGGAATGCTGACATGTCAGTGATGATATGGACCAGCAATAATATTGAGCTTAGTAGTGTTTACGCGCCTTACTACATCATCCCTTGATGGGATCATAGAAAATTTAAAAATATGCACTAGTTAAGTTGGCTAGTATACAGCTTTGTTTTCAGTAGGCAAAACTAGTAGTCTGAGGTTACCAGGTTACCGCAAAATTCGAATGCTGGTATTGGGTGATACGGTAAAATCATATCTGAAATCTTGGTGCACTGTGTATAAGGAAACTATTAATTTTTACATAGTAATGTTAATAGCCTAGTTTTATACATCTTTTCGTCGCCCACATGACATAGGGGCGTATCTCAATTTTTTGAGATTTTGAGTTAATGGTATTTTCGGATTCACCAGAAGGAGGATTTTCATTTGGTAGGGTCGCCATAGCTCTACGTTGAGTGGTTGCCGAGATAGCCCTGGGGCGTATCTCAAATTATGTCAACTTTTCAGAAGCCATAAGGCCCTATCTTGAGTTACGTCCATATGTCTTGAAAAATATTTCTTAAATCGAATTATTTTGATGGCCGTATCTCAAAGTTTATGTTATTAATATATACAAAGTAACCGAAATAAACAAAAATAAATGCTATTTTTTTTTACCAATCAACAATAACGAAGTTGCCGTGTGCAAAAAAATGTTCTTGTCAACTTTTAAAGTTTCCGAGACAGTAGTTCGAAATGCTTTAAATAAACGGAAAGTAACCTGTGTTGTAGATGGCGAAAGTAGAGGGGGAAGAAGTGTGAATCTCAAAGCAAAAGATCACCTGAAAATAGATTCAGTAAGACGCCATATTAATCTTTTTCCAAAGGTAGAGTCACATTACTGTAGGTCTAGTAGTACAATACTTTACCGTAATAGCGATTTAAATTTGAAAACGATGTACAAGCTGTATTGCAATCATGAAAAAGACTATGAAAAGTTAGGCGTCTTAGTCTTTACACACGTGAATTTAAGAACATGAATCTTGCATTTCATCGCCCTAAGAAAGATGAATGCAGCCTGTGTCGCCATTACCGTGAGGCATCAGTGGAACTCAAAGAAAATTTAAAAGAAGATTACACATCCCATGTTGAAGAAAAAAATAAAGTTCGAGCATACAAACAGAAGTGCAAAGAGAAATCATCGGAAGAAGATGGTTATGTTTCAGCTGTTTTCGATCTTCAGCAGGTCATTTACCTTCCAATTTCAAACGACACAAGTATATTTTATAAGAGGAGACTTACTAATTTTAATTTTACAGTCTACGAGTTAGCGTCGAAGGAATGTAATTGTTTCGTGTGGCATGAGGGCTTAAGCAAGAGAGGATCATCAGAAATCTCAACATGTTTGTTTGCATATTTATCTAAACTAGCGGAATCTGGGGTGAAGTCAGTAGACCTATTTTGTGATGAATGTGCCGGACAAAACAAAGACTCTATTGTACAGTAGCAACCATGCTTCTGTACTGTGTTCGTATATATTTTCAGTTCATTCAATCTGCTTAGAGTGACTTTCTTTGTCGCAAACCATGGTCAAAATGAGGGCGATTCAGCGCAGAGTGCCATATCTACATCAGCATTAAACAAAGCTAAAAAGTCACCATTCCCTCACAGCTAGTTACTTTAATTAGACTCGCAGGAACAACTGGTGCTCCATACGTCGTATACATGAAATGGATTTCGCTGATTTTTATGACTTTAAAAGTAATAATGTCTCAAGAAAAACGTATATTATCTGTTCAAAAATGTGATGCTGGTGGGGAAATTAATTGGACTGAAATGTGTGCTTTCAAGTTCAAAAGTCGCATCCTGGTAAACTGTATTTCAAGACATCCCACTTAACAGACGCTTTACGTTCTATAACTTTACGAGATAGAAACATGACATGGATTTTAAATAAACTCAACAAAAGTACACGAAAAATAGACGGAGAAAAGAACAAAGACATTATGTCGTTGTGTGATGGTCCTTATCCTGTAGTAACGCATACTGACCATGTGGAATTTTATAAAAAAATAATGCACTAACTCAGTTACTTTTCAATTTACTTTTTTCTAATATTATTTTGACTTGGTGATTCTATTAATTATTATTATTCTTCAAAATAATAAATGATAATTGCAATATTGTTTTGATGGATATTGTGTGATTCCTATATTGATTCAATAAAAATAAATATGATTTCTGATTAACTTTGTTTTTAGGACCTGATTTATTGTGAAAATTGAGTAAATTTTAGAGTTTGGCACATTGAAAAAAATAATATTTAAAATAACCTATACTATCCCCAGCTAGGCTATGTAATGTTATGCCAGATAAATTTTTATAAATGGCTTATTTTGCACACCATTTATTATAACAATGACATTTATGTGGTACATTGTTGTAAATAAGACGCAATTGTTGCAAAATGTACTGTAAGTCGTAGTTAATGTTACTTTCATGTGGTAAATCAGAGGGCCTATCTCAAATTTCAGAGATATCACTGAAGTGACATAGGGGCGTATCTCAACATAACTTAAGTTATTATTATTTTGAAAGACAACCATAACTGATAAAGACTAGTTTCTTACTTAAAATGAATAGTCAATAGATATATTCATTGCAAAACGATTGACAGGTGATAATAATATATTAATAATCAAAGCATTTTTACTCTGAAGTTTGAAAAAAACTTTAAACCTGGTTTTCTCAAAACTCAAAAAACTGAGATACGCCCCTATGTCATGTGGGCGACTTTATGAATAGCAATATTATCGTTAATAATCCCCAGCTCATATTGCCTTTTCATTCAATAAGAGAACACAAAATAACAAAGTTATTTGTCATTTGTAAATTATCACTAAAAGATTACTCGCAGCTGTTGTAGACTCATTATTTTTCTGTCGCATCTTGACAAGAGCTGTCGTTGAAACTGTTTTATTATTGTTTTCATAAAAATAGGACTTTGACGTCTATGGTGGAACTAAGGCACAAATCCAAAAGATTATGCGTATACGATAAACTTATTTTTAACTCGACCTACCCTAAAGTTATAGAACGTTACGTAACATATATGACAACAAAAGCAATAAAGAAACTTCGGATTTCATAAATGATATGTCATTATAAAATTAATGGAAATAAGTTTTGCTAATGTAAAAGGTTTCAATCTCTATACTGGCAATTGAGCCGCTAATAATATGAGTTAGAATCTATCTTCCGTTCATTTCCGCCGGTTGTCTTTTACCACCCAAGATTTGTAGTGGGTCGTTCCGTTTTACTGTACCTTTTACAGTACCACCCATGAGTGACAAAGGGAGTGACAATTTATCACAGTGGGAAAATGTTCCAATTGTAAATTATTTTTGAGAGCATTTCGAGAAGTTGAGTTATATCTTACGAGTTAGTGAAGTGGTTCGATAATATTTATAATAAATGCTGTTGATGAATTTACAACATAGGAGGTTAGTGCATAAACATACTATGTTGTTCGTGAAGGCATCTATGAGCTTACACATTTTATAGAAGTCTCTATGAAACAAATCGATATAAATACCATATACATAGTTGTAAAATGAAATGATAAGAACTAACTAATGACTGAACGCAATGTACAGTTGACAATATTGAGGATTATAAAATTAAATATATAATTCTGCATTTCATAGAATAATGTTATTGATTCTATTAGAAATAATCCTCTAATGATTTATCTGCTGCTTACTTATAAAATAGTTGTTGATGTGCGTAATAATAATACCACAGATACAGATAATAAAATACTTTTAATATATGGCTCCCTAAAATATTGTTCATATAAAGATTGTTAAACCCCTGGAGGTCACCAAATTAAAAGACAGAGGAAGTGTCGAAGGCATCAATGTTAAAAAATAAGTAACTGATACCATCTCTATTATGAAAACTACTCTTCTGACTGCATTCAGACAACACTAAAACGCCTATCGCAATACCGCAACATACTACATTATATAGCAAGAGTTTATTGCTGTGATTGTGTTTTTGTGTTATTCCGTCTGACCTTCCCCATCACTTAGCAGACTAATAACAGACACACCGACTAACAGCCCATACTCCTATATGAAGACCGACTAACAGCCCATACTCCTATATGAAGACCACACAGTGAGTGTGGAAAGATAACATTCCAACTCAAAACTAAAAGGAATTTCAACGAATGAATGAGTCAGGAAGATTTATTACGATCAACTATATAGTTCATTCATTATTATTATTTTTCGTTATAAAGTTTGAGTGCAGTTGAGGCGATATTACAAGGTTATTAGGAACTCATAAGGCGATATTACAAGGTTATTAGGAACTCATAAATGGCAATTTTTGTAGAAAGTGAAATGGTAATTTTTGCAGTAACTAGTGTATGATAATCATATACGTCCTTAGTCCAATAAAAATGTATAAAAAAATTAAATTATTTTATTGGTGCTAATTTTCCGTAAGTTTCTGCTATATATTAATTGAGAAACTTAAAAATCAAGGAAGAAAGCTACAAAAATGACATAATGGCGTAGTCAATTTTTCTAGTTTTGGAAAATGTGTTTTTTTCTTACGTTTTCAATTGCCGATTACTCTTACATGGAAACATAATTTTCATTTAATTTTTGCCACGAAATAGTATCTATGTGTTAAAACGTGCAACGTATTCTCATATTTCTAAAATTATTGTAAAGCTCAGAAAAAAATAAAAACTGAATCTGATTTGAGATAAGTCGTAACGTCATGTTCATATTTTTCATATATTTTAGATACCACGTCTCGAATTGTTTTATGTTTAGTTATTACACAGCTATAAATACATCAGTAAACATCAATAGCAATTGCAAATAATTATGCATAAGTTCATACATTAATGATAACAATAGAAAACCAAACATTGAGAAATATGTACGCGTCACGATAATTGGGTCGTAACAACCACCATCTAAATAAATAAATAAACTCTTTAATAACAATTTCTTTACATAAAATTTGTTAAACTAATTATCGAAATTTACAATTTTTATCCCTTATGAACTTTATACGAATCATTAAAAAACTTAATCTGACTCGTTAAAACTCCTTTGTAGAATACTGCCGATATATAAATCCCTTCAATTTCCCCAATCCACTAAGATTCATGTTAGTTTCCATTAAATTTCATTTTGTGAAAAGAATTTGTGGTTTCCTCCAGCAGATATAATAGTACCTTTGCAAACTTTCTTAGAAATATAAGGATGATTTTTTGTTTGACATTTCCCAGGTGTTGAGCCTGAAGCAGACCAAGGCTAAGAAAAACACTCACCTTTCGTATCGTGCGTGATTGTAAATAAAAGTCCTTTATTCATTTCTGGAATTAAAATCCAATCTAAAACTTGTTGTGTAATATTTAGAATTATCCAGCCTTCATAAAATAATGTTGTGTTGACGATTATCGGATCACCAAGTTTCATTTCGCTATAAAAGAGAAGAAATAGGAGATTTCATAAGCTTAGGAACTTTTCACATTGGAGATCATTTTCTTATAACATGCCACAGTGATATCGGAAAAAGTTATTACGAGTATTGAGAGTTATTAGAAGGAACTGATTAAATTAAATTTCCACTTTATAAGCGGAATTATTGACAATAAAATATTTATACAGTATTCCACTTAATCTGTTTATAATAATCATACATTTAATTCAAATCATTTTGACAAGAATATTATTATTACTCATTAAATTATTATGAAAACTCTGGAATAAAATAAACACACTGGTGATGACATTGCAAACATGCAATAATCTTTCAAACTCATTATTACTTTTTTTTTTTCAATTTAATTGATATAAATGTATTACAGCTATATGATCAGTCGAGGGCTTTAGTTTCCGACACATCTTTTCCTCGGGGATTCCAAATTTGCATTGTAAGCAAAGACAGCAAAAAGGAGGTGTACATCTTACTTGTATAGTAAACCGACGAAATTATCGACTAATTATTTACGATATTATTGTGTGAATGTTGTAAACTTACTTGACTTCCAAGCCAGGTAATAATGGATGTAAAGCAAATGATAATTGTGCATCTTCTTTTCCTTTCTTCTTCTTATATAATCTAACTTCTGCTTTGGTCATTTCTTCACCAGATGGCACTTCACTTACATCAAACCATAAACGACGTTCTTTCTCATGGCGGACACCAAGACCAGGGTGACCTACAACAATTATTATAATCATAATTATATAGCCGGATTAAAACATACATTTGTTAATGACACATTATTTTTCAGCGGAATTCCCGATTTCCAACACAGATTAAAGGTTCCTTGAGAATCGAGTACAATAGAGAACAAAGAAAGTGAAACGGGACTAGTGTGTTGGAAAACGGGACGACATGATGAAAAATATTACACGTTTAAATTAATCAATTCAAATAAGAGAGAAGCATTCAAAGATATGTAAAATTACTTTTGGGTTGTCTCTTCATATACATGTGCAATATTATATACTTATTATGTACCAAATATATTCATAAAAGAGGTTCCTATTTAGAACGTTTCTTGCTTTGTTTTTATGTAAGAAAGCTTTTCATCAACAACGTAGTTTTCAGGTATTACCGAATGTGCTGTCTTGCTGATCGTCATATTTTTCGATATTGTCAGTGAACTTCTGGTAACCCATATTATGTGACGGTATTAGTTAGTTGGACGATGACAAAAAATTAATACCGTCGTCATCTCACATGTTCAACTTAAAATTACTATTTTAATATTATGTTTTTTGTTTATCAAATTATATATATATTTTAATATTTTTATTACTATAGTTAGGTAATTAATAGTCGATTAAAAATAAATTAATTTTCATCGTGAACATGTACGGCAAAGCAATATTCAATTTTCATACAATAGTTTTATATATTATTATAACATCAAATCAGAGTAAAATACCCCTATTCAGAACAGTAACTTGAAGGTACAATTTTAAAATGATATATTTTAAATATTTAATATTTGGTCTGTAAAATTTCAAATTTTCTTACCGTGTGCATGATTTGGAAAACTCATAATAACATTCATATCTTTTGACATCGTTAAATTCTCAGGTAGCGAATCAGAATCATTTTCTAAATCCTCTCGACCAATAGAATTATACATTTCTAATAAAAACTGCGGCGCCGAACTTACAAGATCTGCATGATGAGGATGCGGTCTAAAATAAAAAGAAACATTTTTCTTATCCTTGTACAACTATAACCTTGAAAAACTTACTTATGAGGTAAGCCCAGAAAATGAAGAACTTCGTCGTGCATATCTTCTTTTTCATGTCTATTTAAAGTTCTATCTAACACTGTTTGCGAATATCCATTATCGTAATATAACCCACTTAATTTTTGTCCGTACGAATAACCTAAAATAAATCCTAACGTCACATAAACCCACATGGTTGTGCACTTGTAAGCCACCTTGATCACAGGTGTCTTCATGTTACGTTTGAGGACGAATGATTCCGGTTGGAGATTCTGGTTTTTGAAAGGTGGTTTGTTTATTAGAAGACTGCTCACGTATTTTACGCTCCTGTAATGTAGACAGTTTCAAAACCATTTGGGAACGAATAAAATACTTGAGGGAAAATGTTTTCGGCTTTCATGAGGAAACAAATGTTATCATCAATTGTTGTTATATTGAAGACGAAACTTTGTTATTTCTGTAAGATAATTTACTCCATACGTAATAATAATTATAATTATTGTTGAGGGGGCTGAGCTATAATTCTATTAAATTATAATTCTGAAGATAATTTTCGAGTATATTACATGGTAATAAAGAGCGATTTATATCGTAGTCAATCAATCGCTGATGTAATTTGTTCCCGACTCCCTAAAACATTCGTAAGATTTTGCAAATATCGTAATATCCTTTGACATATATTATGCTATAGCATGAAAATATGTTGAAAAATTAAAATTTGTATGTCCAAAAATTTCTTGGAGTATCTTTTCCCCAAATTTCCGTTGAAATCCCCGAACCGACATCGCCACAGACACTCATACATACGAGGTTTTGCTACAATTTTAGTCCTGCAATAACAGGAGCGCAGAATTATTCAGAAGTACAACTACCGTGGAAATACACTGTACGTGGAGTAGTATAATATGCGAGGATACTTCATTTACCAAGAGATTTTACCTGCACTATTACGTATTATTTTATACAAATACGAAAACATATAAGCGTAAATAAATTCGCTGTAATTTCATCGATTAATAAAAGTTAATTATAAACGTAAAGAATAATTAAAATATACCAGGTAATGAAATTTAGCGATACTTTATTATTATTCCGTTGTAATATAGATATCTTCGGTGGACAGCAACTGTTTCGTAGGCCTAATTAATTTTAATCTTGAAAATTGCATCGAAATTAATTATTATTTTACTCGTCGTATAATACTAACGTGAACGACGTAAATAAATCCATAATACCCAAGAACGTAATAATATTATTCTAATAAATAGTTGATACAAAAATACCATCCACATCTATTCAAATATTGAAAGCATCTAACCACACTACTGTAAATTTAAAAGGAAAGAAGAATTCCATTCATTCTGAATAGTTTGTAAACAAATCGTAACCTTGAACTTGAATAACCTATATAACTTCCAAACTATTTACAACTTCATTCATTCATTGAAATATATAGGTCAACAACTTTCCAAACTTTTCATTTGACACAACTCTTGATAAAGTCATTGAACTTTAATGTAAACAGTAATGGCGGACTGATGTGTATATTTCTCACGAATAGTTTGCTATAGAAGAAAAAAAAAATATGATTGTGGTTATTAATGTTTTTTTCTGACTACATATTTTATTTTCCGACTATTTAGTGTTTATCTGCTTTCGTTTTTTTTTAAGTTTTAACTTTGTTTTCTGTAAAGTGTATTTATTACGTAAACGTAGGACGCTTTCAGTATCTTTTCGCAGTTAGGTTAATTTATTGGGCAGTTGTGGGCGTTATAGAACGAAACAATTGTTTATGTAAATAGAAACCGCAAACAAATAATTTTTATTTTAAAGCTTTCCTATTATACTGTATAAGCTGATTATATTAAGAAAACAAGGAGTTGTCGAAATATAAACTGACGAGTGTGACGAAATTACTTTTTTATCGATTTGATATTATTTTTTAAATTTCGTATTGGTGAAAGTTGTGGGGATAAGTTCATATAAAGATATTTTTCCCTCGTAAATAAAGGATAATATGGAATATTGTGGTGAAAATTGGATTTTTCTATTATAATTAGAAATCAATATTTGCCATTAAAATCATTTTTACCAATAATAATATATATTTAATTAAATCGATATAAAAATAATGATTTTTTTTGTAATTTAAATTTAACGTGATTTTTAACTTTTTGTTTGTTATAATACATTATTCCATTATTGCTTTCTGCAGGAATTTACAATCACTCAATAACTGGAAATCCAACAATGAAATTTTGAGATCAGAAAAACGAAATAAAATTATAATTTTACGATTGAACTAGTATACGAATAATTAATATTTATTATTTGGAATCAGATATTAGTAAATACTAAATATACTATAGTAATAACAGTCGTTCTCTTCAAACATTTAATATTCAATTATTTTTAACTGCCACTTGTTTGAGAATAATCTTTTATCAATAGATGAAAGAATAACGAAAGAAAGTAGGATTGGGTCAACAATATTATAATATATGAATTTGCAAATAATAATTATTAGAATAATATAACATTTGCCTTTTTATTATCAAATAATATATTTGTAAACTCATGTCGTGAGATGGAAATGATTATAAAACTATTCATTAATAATATTTAAAGATCAACTGACAGGCTTCCAAGTGTTTGTGTTTTATGTATTACCTTACAGTTATTCTTAATATGAGTTCAAATAATGATTTTTAGTTATTTGAATTCCTGCGGAAGGGGAGAAAGCACTTACGACGTTAGTTAAAAAGGCGGGAAAGGTGTGACGTCACATCTCTCCGAGAGATTTAGTAAAAAATCTGAGTATAATCGTGCACATTAATGCTTCAGTGTAACATAGAGATTCAATTTTTCGACAAATTAAAAAATACATACGAGTAATAACAAGTTTCCTGTATCATTTTTATGGTGCTGATGTAAGCTAAGTATAACATAGAGATGTTTCTTCATACATTCACTGATTATATCCTAAAAGCTTAGATTAAAATAGAGATGCGACGTCGTTTCAATGAAAACTCATCTTCTTGTAGCTGATGTTCTACAAAACAATGTCACATTGTAGTTGGTTATGTATTTAATATGTCTTGAAGATTATGTTAAGAGTAAAATACCACAAAAAATGGTTTAGCCTGTCACTTGATCTTTAATATAACTTTAATTCTTGTAAGCGGAGAAATATGAATTAAAGAAAATAGATGTCTCTGAAATTTGTCAGTTTTTTGTTTTCTATTTTCCACTATGTCCCCCATGAGCCAACATTTCTTCGAGTTTCCTTTTCTTCTCTCTTTTCTTTCTTATATCATCCTCAACATCTTTACAAAGAACCATTCTCATTTCTTTCATCGACTTCTTCGCCAACTCATCCGCTACGTCATTTCCGTCCAAACCTTCATGAGCTGGTATCCAATGGAGACCGTAACTAATATATGGATTCGGTGGAAACTTTAACCTGAATAAAATAATACAATTCAAAAGTATCGAATTCGTTTCTCCTCTGCCTGTATAAAAGTTTCTTGCGATACTTTGCAGGACCTTCAACATTGGTTGTCGGTCAGTGAGAATGACTGAATCTTTTTCACAAGCGACTTCTTCTAAAGCTATCTTCACAGCTACCAGTTCAGCATTGTGAATATCGGTAGCCGGATAAATCGGATATCCAGCTCCGGTATCAGTATCGTAATCGTAATAAGCGGCACCACTGTATTCTTGCTTGGGTGCAACACTGCCATCGGTGTAAACACGTTTCGTAACTGGAAATCTAACTTCAACAGTTTCATCAAGTAAATCACATAGTTTATGTTCCTCTCTCATTCGAAGTAAATTTCTTTCGTTTTTACTCATCTGGATTTCTTGTGACTGATGCAGTTGAGAATTTTCTTCTTTCTGTTTATTCTTTATCTGATGTTTCTTGTTGCTATCTTGAGTTATTTTGAGTTTTTTGAGTTGTGTTAGTATTGTGGAAACTTCTGGAATTTCTGAGAATATTCTGACGTCATCAAATTCGATCTCCCCGGCAACACTGATGAAGAAACCATTCTGAAGGTAACTCTGAAAATAGAAATTAATGCATTCTTGAATTTACTATTCTGTGTTGTAGAATAAAAAGTTAGTGGTACTTTGGCATAAGACATTATTGGTTGAAAAACCTCACGAAAGTGACATAATGAAATGAAAACTGGATTAATGAAGCAACAAAATTATTTTATATTAATTTAAAGTTAAAATATAAGCCTATAGTATGGAAAACTATAATTATACTGTAAACAATTTATTATACTTTAATCCCCTTTATCAAATATTTTATTCCATTTCTCTTTAGTAATAGTTA
The DNA here is from genome assembly GCA_034698565.1 of Campodea plusiochaeta. NCBI lineage: Eukaryota > Metazoa > Arthropoda > Diplura > Rhabdura > Campodeidae > Campodea > Campodea plusiochaeta. Next base: position 7,711 of record JAQIWE010000606.1, on the reverse strand, counting down.
GTATTGCTGTTTATATAATTGCCATAAAGTAAATATATTATTACTATCGATACCCACCACTTGATATTATTTCTATCGATTCCCACCACTTGATATTATTTCTATCGATACCCAGCACTTGATGATGTTACTCACCTTCTCACTTCTCGTTAACTCTATCTTTTCATTCTCAACTTTAAAAAATCCTTCAATGAATTGAGCTAAATCTTCATGACCATTCTTTAAAGCTAATTGTTGTGGTAATTTCCCATTCTTATCTTTTACATTGTTGGATCCAAGCATTAACAATAGATGAGTTGCAATTCCATTCCCACTACTAGCAGCAACATGTAACAATGTCTGTTCATCAACTGTGGTTTTCTCAACAGTGTGTTTGTAAGAATCATGTGGTTTCATTGTTAGTTTGACTTGTTTAGAGAGATAAACTGAACTTCTTGGATTCTCTAAGTGATAACTTATTACTGAAACTGGTCGAAGCCAATCGATTGTCAGTGGAGAAGATATCTGCAGAGCAAGAAAGATTATTATTATTTGTTATATGACAAATCAAATCAAATCTCAACTCTCTGAGTTCCTAAATAAATATATTCTAAATATTTGCATGTTGAGTAATAAATTACTTGTTGCTAACTGGCTAATCTATTATTACATTATCTTCGATGTGTAGCTGGCACTGCTGGCTATTGTTACATCAGCATTTCTGAATGCTGAGAATATAAACAGAGATAATTTGTTTGATTGAAATTTTTAAAGGAAGTATATTTCTAGTTTAATTGAACATATCAGCATACCACACCATAAGCATAACCCTGACCAAACCTCGTTTGTAGTACATTAGTATACTCAAAGGTTAGATTGCTTTACTGTGTATTTTAATATATTTTATATTCTGTTTACCCAACATTGACCTGTACGGATACAAAATTTGACAAATCTGTTACTGTACAGAGGACAAAATAAAAAATACTGTCCCACCTCTTCAATTAATTTCCAGAAAGTCCAAGTGTCCCAAACATTCTTCAACGCTTCAGCAATTCTGTCTACAATTTCATCTAAGCTGGCGTTAACATCAGTGCTGCTACCTGGCATTAAAACTCTACAACTTGCTCTTCTAATATTCTCAAATAATTTATTAAACGATTCTTTATTATCTTCGTAGAAAGATTTATCTTTTACAGCTTCGTAGATGATGTAATCTAAGGTCATACCGAATGGACCGATTGTAACGAACGGAATATCTTCGTAGTCATTGCTAAGAGCTATTAACGCTTCGGAAGTTTCCTCGCTGTAATCATACATGTAATCGAAAGCTTTGAAGATCCACGTTCGACCATGTTCGTCAGGAACATCTGAAAACGGCGGTTGAAGCATCCATTGTAGTAATTCTTTGAGTGTTATATCTTTCTGTTGAGCTGCAATTGTTAAAATATATTCCCGTACTTCAGGATGGTCCATTTCGAATACATCGTGAAGTGGAGACAACTGGTGGTCGTCAGGTGAAAATATATTCGCTCCTAAACTTAAGAGTAATTTACAGTTTTCCAACTTCCCCTGAGTAATTGCAGACGCGAGCAGTGTTTTACCATACCGATCAGTGTATTCGATATCGAACTTTCCAACTTCAATAAGACGCTGCAAAACTTCAGGAGATGACGATTCAGCAGCCATGTGAACCACGCTTCTCCATGTAGATTTTAAATGTTCATCGCCACCATTTTCTAAAATGAGATTTGTCATTTCCAAACTTTTAGAGAAAACTGCAGAATGTAAAGCACTGGTTTTACCATCGTCTAGAGCATTTACTGAAGCTCCGTTCTGAAGAAGCAGTTTCGCAATTTCCAAATTTTCGTCGTTTTCACAGGCAAACATCAGAGGAGTGCTTAGCTCTTTATTTCTCACGTCAACAGAAATTCTATTTTGTTGTAGAATCGTCTTAACCAACCACTCAATGTTAAATTTACAACCGAAATGTAAAAGACTGTCTTCTAAATCACCGATTGTCAACTGATCACTTATTGAAATGTTACGATTATCAAACACAAAATATTGTTGTTCTTGAAAAGTTATTAAAAGTCCATTCTCCATAATTTTCAATTGTTCATCGTTATTTTCATCATCAATATTGTTGAACAGACCACGTCGCACTCCACATTCAAAACATATCTCACTGATTTCATTCTCTTCAATGCTGACTGATCCATGAATATGATTATGATCACCCTCATCACCTTCTTCACTACCGGTCATCTCCATTAACTCTTCTTCTGTCTATAACGATGAGGAGAAATAAAGTTCTGTTAGTGAAGATATTATATAGGTTATACGTTTCATTATGTCTTTATTACCTCCTTTTGATTTAAGATAGTTGCAATAGGAGTTTCTTCTGCTTTTAAATTGATTAAATATTTAATCAAATAATTCTCATTTTCACGATGTCCTTCAGACAGTTCTCTTGATGCTGAAAGTTTGAAACTGTTTAGAATACATTTCATTATTATCGTATACAAACATCACAAGACGGATTTCCAAAGGGTGTGAACAAACTTAATTCGACTTTATTAATTTATTTTAGGTTGCATGAAATATTTCATATGCCTGATTGTAATACAAATTTCTATTTTCGAATAAGGAAGGAATGATTATTTAAATATGAAGTAATCGTATAAATTATTATTTTTATAATAAAAATGGTACAATTATCAATATATTATAAATTATTTACTGCAAAATAATAATAATAAAAATAAATTTCATTGAAGAGGTTTTATAACATTATTTACTGTAAAGTTTCTGTCGTTATCGTAGCAATCATATACTCGTATGAAACAGTTCCCCATCCGAAAAGAAAATCATATCATTTCAATCTTTAGTACAGTAAGTTGTAGGGAGATTTTCAAAGAATACTGAGATTACTGTAGTGATGTATGCTGTGTTACTTTGGGGAACTTCTAGCAGAAGATTACAAGGCAACAAATTAATGTAAGATACAACACAAGATGTAGAGTTTTCTCTTTCCACCTCATGTTTATCGTCTTTATTTACATGGAAATTTGGAAAAAGGAGGGGGGGGGGGACACTACATGATTTCGAGTACCTGAAATGAGAAGTAGAAACACAATGAATTTAAGTTTTGGCGTATATATTTCCTTTTAATTGTTTTGACAGAGCGAGTGACAACAGTTCCATCGAGTTATAGAGAAGATTAACTTTCAGCCGAAAAGACGAGAAAGTGGGGCAAATATTGATTACTCCTTCACTTACAATATTTAGTGACGTCACTACAGTCACTTTTGCAAGAAATGAATTCTGATTATGACATGAAAGAAATTAATAATTTATAGAAAGTACTAATTTTAGTCACATTAATTCAGTTATTCAGTGACACAGGATCACAAAAATAGCCTGTTTGTAAAGCACGACAAATTATATTTGATATCTGCGATACAATTATTTCATTGATGAATGTAAAAATATTATACTTACGTCCAACAAATTTCCTAGCTACTATAACCATTACTGAATCATTCCTTTTGTTTTGCTCCATGAAAGAAATAATTTTGGCATCGCTCAAAGTTGTAAAAGACGAAAAATCTTCTTTTAATAGAAAAAGATTATATCCATCATCCAATTTACTATTCAGTTGTTGAGTAGAAACACAGATATTTATTTTCTGCCTAATCTTAGCCATGATTTTATTACAGCTTTTATTAATCTGAAACCTATAAACTGCAGTTGACGTATTATTCCACTGTGAAACTTCACCATTGGTACTTTCAGAATTCTCCAGGATAAGTAAAAACTTCAGGGTGTTTTCCATTCTTAAAAACATTGCTGGAACAAGTACGGTGAACAACGTGTGAATGGCTGCAAATTCCGAAACTGTGATGAAATGAAACGTTTTAATCTTTCAAGAAATATGAGATTTCACACACACAAAAAATATTATATTAAAAACTCTAATTCTTAAAAGAAAAATTTGAACATAATTATTAGTTATATACCTTTTATAGATCCCATGGACAACATTTCATCTGACTCTTGCGAATTTCCAAATTCTTTAAATAAAGTTGTAAACAATAGTTGTGGTAATTGAGGAATACGCTCATTATCACATAACTTATTTAAGTATTTGTTAATAGACACCATAACATGCTGTAGTTCTCCATTGGGATCACACTGAAAAAATAATAATAATAATTACCGAACACTATAATTATAATAACACAGTATACGGTACGATTAAATTTAAATGTGGTATTTTCGTATTTGTAAAGATATTTAAATTTTGTCTTCTTATTCGGAATATATTTGTATCGATTTGTTGAAAGAATTTCATTTGAACGTGAGGTGTAATATTGGTATTTTTCTCTTGCATTGTAGATTTTCTTTACACTGTGATTTCATGAAATTGGTGAGACAGAAATTAATCATCTGGTTAATCTAAACTTACCCATTTATAAGGAAGTGGTATTCTCATTACAATATGTTGCGAATGTTTTCTTGTAATTTCACATTCCTGACAGAGATTAAAACTTAAACATTGAAGACATTTATATAAGAAACCACCAATCACATTCTCACACATGTCACAACTCATCAATTCTACTGAAGTATCTGAAATCAAATGGGGATGATGAATTAAGAATATTTTGGAGAAATAAAATAATATATATTAAATCAATATATCTACCATTTAGCATGATGAACATTAAACTCACTTTAAATATATTAGATATACTACAGAGTTCTGCACTTATAAAACACTCCTATTCTACTACAGAGTTCTACAGAGTTACAGAGTTGTTCGAAACATGTTGGGAATAAATAAATAGAAAAAAAATGGAGTTTGTCGTTTTAATTGTTTTATAAATTAAACTCACTGTTTATTCCAGTTTTTTCACACAAGAAGTTAACCATCTCATTGATATAAGGAATAGCAGGCCGGAGCCAGAAAGTGTGCTGGAACAAGAAATGAAATTATCAGTTTTCGAGATTCGTAAGAAAACAAAGGGTATTGTTCTTATATACATCGTCTTTGTTGTTGTATATAAGAGTATTTTGTCTTGCGATGTATTTTGTCTTGCGAAATCACATCAATAAATAATACAACTATAGTAACACTTCATTTCCAATACAGGCATCAAAATAATATATGAATTTTATTAACTAAACTAGTAGGCTATTCGAAGAAAACAACATGGATGCTGAATATAGTGAATCGATATTACCTAAACTTGTTGATTTTTTTAATGAAAACTCTCCCTTTTTTCAGCAAAGAAAACACATTTCGTATTTTAAGATAAATGTAAATTATGAGAAAATCTACCGATAAATTTCAACTAGTGTAAAAATAGGAAGTGGATGAAGATATTCTCACCTCATCTTTCTGGTGCAAAACATTGCCACTTCACTTACCCAGAATTGGAATGTTGTAAATCTAATCATGATATGCTCCTTATGATTATTATGTTGACATTTCCAACACAGATCAAGATCAGCACATTGTAAACATTTATATCTTGGACCAATAATACAATCAAACGAACTTTTATTTGGAATGTGACAATTATCACAATATTCACGATGTGGAAGTCCTAAACGAGGAGGATTTACAATTATTATTATTTTACCATCAGCAAATATATAGAAATGCAATTGAAGGCAAAGTTAAACCTGCTTAAAACTGGTGGACTAAATATAATAACAGAAATATTTTTAATCCATTTGTATCTGAAACGAATTTACTTTCATACTGAAGTAATGTTCATATTATGTTCATATTTATCCAGCACAAAAATGAAAAGTTTGTGAATTATTTATAGTAGTATGATAATGAATTAATATTACATGAAAATAGATGATTATATGATGATGATACTAAAGCCTGCTATAGTGATCGGTTTCGATGACACAAGAACAATATATACGAAAAAAGTCAATATAAAATTTGAAAGGAAATAAGCAGTGAAAAGAATAAGATAGATTAAATGTGGTGAGAAGGAAAATTGAAAGTGTTTGCTATTGAATTAATATCATATGTGAAATTAATTGAATTAAATACTCCAATATCATAATTAAACGATAATTTATTGATTTTCAGTGATTCAGTTTGTCTTTTTAAATACATTTCGAGGGTAGTAGATCTCTATAATTTTATGATTCAAGCAATAAAGAACTAAGTATAAATTTCATTTTTGTGTATAATCCATATATCTGAAAATGTAATTTATAATACACTATGTTTTGTTGTGAGTATTAAAATGAATGTTCTTGATAGCAGAATACACCAGAATCATTAGCAATACTCACTTTCTGCGAATACATTACTGATCATTTCATCTTCATTTTCTTCATCATGAGAACTCACAGTAACATCATTATTCCGCCTCACATATAAACTTAAGTTGAGAATCATATCTGATGATGAAACTTCAGTCCAAAACAATCCTTCAGACCATTCAGACAGTTTTCCTTCAGTGTAATGAATCTTATAAACTGTATAATCAGCATTGAACTTTTCCAAGCTACCTTCAGCAGAACTGCTACTATGGTATTTACGTAGTTCTGGAATGTTAGAGGATAGAATTTCCAGAGCTTCATCGCATGGAAGTGAAAATTGATCATTTTCGAGATCATAATCCAAATAAAATGTGTAACTTTTTAATAGACTGTAAAACACTGATTCTTTTGCACCATCGTCTAACGTTATGTTCAAACGAATATCCCGTCTCGTCGACATCTTTACATCTACTACTGGCTTACGTTAGTAACATGCTATATGTGTGAAATATTACTATCCAACAGTAATGAACTTTAAACAAATAAAAACATAAAAATGTTATCGCTTTCTGAGTCAAGGTTAACAGCTGCTATTACAGGATTAGCAAGTCAATATTTTTAGATCGCTTATTCATTAACCAGCTCATCATGCAAATAACTTCACTTTACTTTTGATGCATGAACTCCAGCCAAATTATTAAAAAAAAATTATAAAAACTTATTATAAGGTTGTGGGCTAAGCAAGGTGAATATTCATCTAATGGATTGTTTGATGAAATTATGGACTGCACTCCTTTGTAAATGCCAGACATATCGGATCCATTGTCATAAATTATAATTTATGTATGAACTAAGCAAGTTTAGCGCCCCTTCCGTTTTATTGTTATTATATTATTATCATTGTTGTTGTTGTTTCAGAACAAAACTATATGGAAAAAGTGAGGAGTGATGATATTGGAAAGTGCTATTAGAGATAAAGAAATATAATTCATAGGGAGCCCTCGTTTATGAAAATAATAATAATTAACTAAAATACTGCCAAACAACCAATAATGTAATACACTTTTATAAGTCAGTTGCGAAGTCACTGATATTTATCAACAATATGAATTTTATTATAAAATGGAAATAATTGTTTTAAACTTAAAAAAAGGCGCTTAATAGTGGTGAGTGAAGAGAGGCGCCCCTCTTGACTCACCTTTTCACGGCGCCCTGTGCACGTGCACCGTCGGAACGTGCCTTGTTACGGTACTGTTAGCTTCGCATTTTGACGTAACTTGGTGTATATACTCCGTTATTAGTAATACTCGATTATCCTGTCAGGTAGGCAAACATTCAAGCAGTGGTGCCAGAAGATTTCCATACCTCACAGGATAATAAGAAAAATTTTGCGTGACTAACGATGGAAACTCATTTTTTTTTACCACTCACA
>JAQIWE010000605.1:0-20657 GCA_034698565.1 Campodea plusiochaeta | reverse complement strand
AAACTGGTACATCAAAGGTTAAACCACCCACGACCCATGCTCGAAAGTTAACAATTTTATAGAGAAATTTGCATTTATTTGTATTTTCTCGGATAATTATCACCGAAAAGCAGTCCTTTTAATTTCTTTGAGCTAGCCGAGAATAAATTGGAGGACTGTGGTGACTTTATCACAAGATGGGTCTTATTGAGCTCCAACTGTTTATGAAGCAGGAAGGTTTATATGTGTGAAAGGATCAATATTAAAAGTCATGGATGATGATTAAGATTTGAACAATATCTGGTTCCAAATAGACATTTCATACAAATTAATAATTTTTTGATTCCATTTCTCTTAAGAAATTGAAATGAAGAACTATGGTTTATTTAACCCCTAACTTACAATTATTGGAACGCTAATACATTTTATAAAAGGAAAGAGAAACATTTACCGTTACCAAAGTCAACACAGGTTTATGAAGATCTGGTTGAAACACTTGATGAGGCTTATTATTCTTCCAATCATTGTATGGATTTATTATTTTAAAAATTTGAAAGGTGGTATGTTACTAAAAATAATATTGTAATAATATTCGTATGCAATTACATCTTTCGCTTCTTTGCACCGACGATTTAAGATATCTCGAAGTTGTTTTGACCTATTTTCTTCTATATATTATTAATTTGATTTCACTTGCAAACCATCTAATTGAGTTTTTAACTTCATTGTTTTGTTATAAGAGAACACTGAAGTTTGTAGCACAACCTTCAGTGCTTTTTATTTTTTTTAGTGCAGGTTGTGCTATAATAAAACACATACATTTGTAGCTCAACCTTAGAAAACGTAGGGCCATACCAAGTGTTATTGGAATAGAAATCAAATTAACAATATAGAAGGGAAAAGGTCAAAATAACATTGGGGTATCTGAGGAAGCGAAAGTTATAATATGCATACAATAATGTGGTAAATGTCAAAACTCATCATTTCGGAATTTCGTACCATAACAGTAAAATTGTAATGATTCAACCTTTGGTTATAGCACTTTGTAATCATTATTATTATTAAAAAAAAGGTGAACAGATATATTATGGTTTATATCAATGTGACGTTAAACATAGCTAAACATCCACTTTTCTATCTTTTCTGAAGACTAAAATATTAGTCATTCTTGGAAATTTTGTAACTGCATGGCTAATGAAGGAGTTTTACCTGGCTAATAATAAAGGTTAATTAGTCCATTTGCCTCCGAATAGTAAAGTAACGTTACATCCAGCATTATTTTATAAACGTTCAGTGAACATCAATATTTGAGGGTTTGCAGTATATTATAACTTAAAAATTTAGGGGGTTTTAAGTTGTTTGGTAGGGAAGAATTTGTCTGATACCCTGATAGAGCTGCGATAAAACAAATCAGGTTATATTGACAGTTATATTGTCAAGTCAGTAAGCTGTTAATAAAATCAGAAAATAATTATTAAATTTAGCGTTGGGGTAGATGAAGTCATAATATTTATATTTTAATATAAACTGGCCTATCGTCACAATAAACGCATAATATGAAATAGCAAAAAAATAGCATTATCTGCAATTCCTTTTGATATTTTAGTTATAAAGTCCTGTTGTGATTCGGAGTACAGGTATTGTTCAACAATTTTTGTGAATGTAAAGAAATCATTCTGTTGTTGATTTAATTTCAGAGAATCTTTGTATTAATACTGTTAAATATTCTGTATTTAATTATTTTTTCTTCTTTTACCATTTCGTAAAGCATTTTATTGTAGCAAAAACGCCATTAACATATAGGGAAAGATTGCTTCTTTCGAAACCCATTCCTGAGAAGCCCTTCGGTGGCATAATGCTTTCTTAGTAAGCTAGTCCAATTTAATTTGTGAATAGAATTCTCGGAGCTTAGCTGTCGTTGGCCGAGTAGAACACCTGCTTGAAAATCCTTTCTTGAAGAGAGTGCTAGAAAGAAATGAAAGTGGAAATCGATCTGTTGGAATGCATCGTACAGTATATGCTGTGTGTGTTTTTCGTTATTCCCCGAAGGTATTGTACATACACCACAAGAAAAGCAGCAGCTTCTCTCCTAAAGTACAATACACCTGTCTGGAAACCCTTTTACTCCAAAAAAGATATGGCTCTTTGCATAAGGAAGTTCCTGCTGCTGCTCAAGATTCACTGCAAAAACAAATGAACTTCCTTTAAAAAACGACAACAACGGACGAAAAAGGAAATATATTTGCAGGAGTAAACCTAGTTAAAGAAAGGTCAACAAAAATAATTATAATATTATATTAAGTGCAGTTTTTTTTAATTGCTTTGCATAACAGGAAATGATTATTTTTGAAGTGGGGTTTGAACACACAGATTTCAGTTTCTCCTGCAATGGGTTATCTCAAATTATACCGCTCTGATATTATATAGAAATAAATACAAACGCATTGATTAGAATTTTACTATAAACTATATATTTTATTGCTTTTAGTTAATTTACAAAATATTACAGGTGTGAAGTACTAAATGGTTATTTGAAAGAGAAACGCAGTAATTATTTTTAATAAAATATTCAGATTTTATTTCTAATTCTGAAATATAATATCACATTTTTAAAGAATTTCAAAACAATGTCACTTTTCCTGAATGTTATCGATACTTCACAACGAATTTACATCATGATGAAAATTATATAACTGCACAGAACTCATGAGAGAGTATGATAATAATTAAAACAACATGGAATCCTTTTATCTCCTTATAAAGAAATTAATCCTTCGATACAATTTTTATGATTAACTCATCATCGTTTAATAGAGAATACAACGTTGTGAAATAAAATGATTTACAACTCAATTTGTCAATAGCGATTCTTCATTTCTTCGCATTCCATACAAAAATAATTCCCATACTCATTATAAATTATTCCCAGTATCTTTCCCTCAAACTGTAGTCCTTACAGCCTTTGCTTTTCCTGATTTCGTTAGGTATACTTACAGACCGTCTAGTTATCGTAGAGAACTTGATGGTCATAGTGGTTCCCTTGAAACCAAAGTTGTGGAACATTTTGAAAGTTTATCACATCACTAATGTGGTACTAATGTTAGTCAATAACTCCGTTAATAGACTGCTTCACAGTCTCAAATTTGGGTAATAACAGTGGTCTAACGACCCAAAGGAATAAAAGATATAGCCAAGTTCGGGTAAGGATAGAAGACTCTAGAGTGATGAACCTACATCGAGGCTTTTGAATAGATTTGAATACAGGAGGCACTTCTACATACGATATTGTATGGTATGGTTCGCGAGAGTTAATTGACCCAAGATAGGATCCTCTTTTGAACGATAAAGAAAAGAGATGTGGAGTTTTAATAATAGGAAAGGATGAAAATGTAATGATGAAGAATAAAGGAACTCAAAATAGTGGTTCGTTCTTATATTGTTTGAGGTTATTAGTGAATTCGTATAATCTGAATAAATTAGTTGAAGGTTCAGAGGTTTATTAGTTGTAAGGGAGAAATTCTTTAGGGAAGTAGGAACGAACTTAGAATTATCTGTTATGCTATTTTCTTTTTCCATGAAGTACAGAGTAATAACTAAATGAATATTAAGGAAATAATTAATCACTGGCGATAAAATTAACCCAGAAATTTAACTCTGACATTAAGTTTTTGAAAACTAATATAAAGGGACATAAAAATACATTCAGGTTATTAAGATATTGATATCCAGTGTCACTGAAATTAAGGTTTCTAAATTTTCTATATAAATCTATATTTAAATTTACTAAGCGCTCTATTTTATTTTTTATGTGTTACGTAACCTACCAGATTCATGATAATAAAAAAGCATTAGGTGAAGAGCTCATCTCTCTTCTATATACATTAATTTTTTCCGTTTCGGTAAATATTTATTTCAAAGTATAATTATATCTTTCTCTAAAAAGGATGATTTACCATTTTAATATGGTCACCCATATTTCCAGTTTTACAAATTTTAATACCACATAATACTCTTATAGGTCATTCTTTTATGTATGTGCATTTACAAGCTTCTATTGTTCTTATGAACGTCTAACTTTAATTACCAGCAGCAGTAGTATATTTTATGACAGTCATGAGGTATATTACCGCGGAACAAATTCATAAAAAAAGGTCATAAATCCTGGGAAACACGGAAAGCTTATCTTTTTATGTTGATTTTCCAAACACTTGCCATGTAACTCACATTTTGCAATTAATCATTTTGATTTAGTATTGATGAACAACATTAATAACTCTTTAAAGCTGATTGCTACAATCTCTGTAATCCACTAATGTGAGTAAAAACGCTTTATTCACTCTACCTCTGATTCTACATAAAGATATCGGATGTAAATCTATATAATAAGCACAAAAAATGGAAGCAGATCCATTGGGAGATATATCATTGATCTAGTACATAGTTCGTGAATAATAGGAGGTAAATGTTGTAGGTTAAGAACTAACATTTTAAGAAAGTGTACTGAAAATATTATATTGTACATGAAAACTAATAAATTAATAATACAAACAAGTTTATTGTAGCAACAAATACAGTAAGTCGATGGAAAACAAATTGAAATGTATAAGCTTTATTTAATTACGAGGACTTCTTCCATGTCTATTATCGACAAAGGCACACAATAGAATAATTATATAAACTTTAAACATATTTATAACCTTTGCATTGTACACTATGTAAAAAACTGCCGATTTTTTTTATTTATATTTTTACTACGAATTAACACTTACTGAACTTCAGGTTCACATAACCTTACTGTCAAAATGAGAATAAAATCATTCAGTAAGAAGTATAATTAAGCTCTGTAATACTCTGGTTGAAAGCTTTATTTATTATACATTTTCTATTACAGTATCTGTAAATTTACCTCAAACTGTCATTATGGTAATAACATAAATTTCATTGTAAACCATTATCCATTCCAAGAAAGATTACAACAACCAAGTGATCTTAGAAACAGCCTTACGAAGATAATCATCAGAAAATCAACTTTTTCCCAACACCTAACGACAAACAACAGTTGACAGCAACACTACCTCGTAGATAACAACACAACTACATACCTTTCCTTCAACATCTAAACACTCCAAGAGCAGTTTCTCCAGCATCTATCCAACCATCTAACACTTCTACACTACAACATTCAAAATGTCACGAGTTACGATCCCTCATCAAGACCTTTATTTATTCCACGTCACTTGAAAGCTAAGACAACCCACTGAAGCAAAAGCTCTCTTTCTCTCTGTATTGTACCCAACATGTAATTATAGTGCACCTTATTCCCTTCAATGATGTTTGAGATGTGTTTTTCTACTAGATAAGGAAAGTGATGTGTATTAAAGAAGCTTTACTAAGACGAGGTATTAACATTCGTATCAACATATCATTATATTGATAAGCTTGTTTACTCTTTAAAGATTAATCCTTCTCATATTAAGGCTGGCACTTAATTACTCTTCGTCTTAACTTTGATGGAAAAGTGTTAGATTGTCAGTTTTCTTCAAAGCGATACTTTTCATAATAGAAAGTAAACATTTTCGTATGAGATATTTCAAATAGGTGTTGATAGTCGTGGATTATCTGAGATACCATCTTTAGTAGTTTTTTTTTTGTCTTCCGTAGATCACTTCATGTAAGAATTTCTGCTTGATCATAAAACTTAAGTTAAAAGAATTCACAAATTATGTTAACAAAGTCACCTTTCGTTTTTATAGAGTATATTTTTTACTCTTGGTAAAGGAAGTTAATCATAAATATATAATTATGCAGTTCTGAAACAACACTAGTGTATTCTGAAAATTATATTATTAGAGGATATTGACAAAATCCTCACTTCTTTCTTGAAAACTTCCTTTGTTTAAAATAATAACATAATTTTTTATTTCTTTTTCATTCTCATATGCCAAATCACCACCACTAACACTCTGACCACTGGTCTAACCATTCATTGTAAATCCGACACTACTAAATGTTTCGTTCTTTATCTTTGTAGAGTGAAAAGGGGTATTTTGGTTCTTGGCTTGATCTGTTGGCCTCTCTCATTTCGTTCGATAATAATTTGATCATAAATCATGTTCTTTTCATGAAGAAGAGAGTTTAGGGGTTTACGTGCCAACAGAACAAAATTCTTCATTGCTTTGCTATCGTGAAAGGGGGGGGGTGGAGGGAAGAGAGATGTATGGGTGAAAGAGGTTTCATTTTTGGATTACAGAAGAAATGAAAATTTATACAACAGATTATCGACAATAATTTATTATTGGGTTCCATCTTTTGGATTTTTTTATTATTATTTTGTTACTTACATTCGGTATATTAGTTGTTATATAGTGCAAATAATTATATCATTATATTTATTTTAAAAAATATGTAATTTTTATAAAATATTTTTCTTCAGTGATGTAGCGTCTCCAAGATAAAGAAAATTGTATGTGACGTAATAATTTCATTTTTGTTTTATTGGATAAATTTTGCAAATGAATTTACCATGATAAATGTTACATACCTTCCCAAATAATCCAAATGAAAATTAGATTTAATACATTTCCAATGAAATGGTTTATCCTCGATATATCATATTATAATAACAGAAGGTTTCATATAATTTTTTTACAAATATCCGAAACCCCAACTGAGAGTAACTGATGGAAGATATAAAATTTACTCAATCCTCTTCTTACGATATAATAAAATCGATCCAACATACGGAAAATATATGTCCCCTTTAAAAGCACTAACCAGTGTGTATATCTCCATAAGAAACATATCTAAACAGTAGTATCCCCCCTCTGCTTTAGCTTATGGAGAAAATAAAACGGAAGAGTGTTTTCAGTGCTTTTTTCTTTTTCCTTTCTATCTTCTTTTTTCTTCTTCTTTTTCCCCATCTGATTTATGATAGCCGTTGATGCGAAATTCTTCTATTCACTGAGATACGTAACTTTTTCCCACAACTAGTTTTTTAAGATATCTTCCGGACGCATTTTATTCTTATGGTGAAAAGTAAAATGACTTTTGGTTCAGAGGTCGCCAAGTAGAAGCATTAGTAATCTGATTATGCCTAGCTGTTTTCATCACCAATGAAACACTGCGTTCACTCACTTGGACGTCAAAGTGAGAGAAGATGATTTTTTTAACGATAGAGTATAGGGGGAAATTATCTTTATTTATTTGATAAATATTAGAGGTCATGGGTTTGTGATATTAAAGTTGTTATTTTGCTAGCTGTAAACAATATTAAAGAAGATAAGTGATTTATTAACTGTAAACTAACTGAAGTAATCGTAAATATTTCATTATATTATTTCAAATGAATAATATTACAAAAAAGGCAAAACAAGTAAAATAAAACTATAATGTATTACTGATATTGTCACTATTCAGTGTCATAAAATAATAATAAAATATATTAATAAGGAGAAATAACTCCAATGAAATATAGAAAAATGTAGCACTTTTTAAGGAAAGAACTGGTTCGAAATCTGATGCTGATTAAACGAAAACTATACTAGCTTTTATTTGAATCACTTTTTTTTGTTCCCACCACGCAGCAAGCATCTATTTCAGCAGTGTTTCTAATACCATGAAATCTGTTTGATTTTTCAAAGGAACATGCTGTTCTCGCTCCTCCTATTGATGAGACGAACGCTTTCAAAATTCTGTCTCTTTTATTGAAATCTAATTCAAGCTTTCAAACAATCTGAAACTCTACACATATACAGGATATTTTTGGTTTCCAAATGGGGCTCTCTTGCTTTTTTCTGTTTGGCATTACGACTTCAAAGCCATTTGCGCCTAATCGTATTTCTGTGGATCAAAAATGGCGTCAGAAGAAAAAAGCAGAAGATAAAGAATGGTGTCACCTCTGTCTTGAGCCATTTTTTACCCCTTTCGTTGTCACTTGCAAACTCTCTTTTATTGCCAGTGGCGAAGAAGAATAGGCTAAAGACGGAAAAAAGGACTTCCTATCACGAAAGTCTTGTTGAAAAATAAAGGTGGAAGTGATTTGAAGCAACATACTACAGGTGGGAAATTTGTTTCCACCTTGTACTACATGGATTTGGGTCGGTGATCAAGTTCAATTTAATATTTCAAAAATTTGCTATGAATTTTGAGGTTTTTCTGTTGGAAATAATGATTGTGTTTCCTTACCGACGCAGGTTTAGGTATGTTGATAATAATATAAAATCTAGAGAATATAGGCCAGGATTAGAGGATTTTTGCTGATAGTTTTTACACGAAGTTCATTATCACCATTTTTAATGGAATCCAGATAGAAATTGAGCAGGATGGCTGATTTAGTTCAAGAGCTGGAATATGGAAAATCAGAATAATTGTATTTTTAACCTATTTGCTTATTTAGTTTTTTATGTTTTTAACTGTGCGGACTGTTCTATCTATATTATTGCTTTCATTTTCGTAAATTCTAATAGTCGAATTATTTATTTCATCGCAGTAGTCTTGTAATATTTAACTTTCAAAAATCTGCTAGTCGGAAATTCCTGTATACTGTAGTTGTTCACCTCATCAGAAAAACACAATGTATAAGAGCTTCTATTGTGAGTTAATTAAATCAGGTGGACATTCTGAAAATTTTTGTGATTGAAAAACCATTTTGAGTAGATAAAATAAAAAGGTTCAACTGTAACTTTCATATTTTAAATGAAATTTGATTGCATTTTATGTTTTGTTGGGAAAAATATAAACTATACAAAAAGTTTTTTTATCTACACTTGCAAATTGACAGTTACCAAAGATAAATTATTTCATAGTAAAAACAAATCTTCATCAAGCATTGAAAGCGAAGAAAAAATCATTTACTCATATATTGCTGGATATTGACAGTGAAATGATTATAATGATACTTTGAAGTTTCAAAAATCAAAGTGGAGTGACGATATGGTATATAGATATCTATTTCTTTATAATAATGTTCCCAATATAAGCAAAATTTGAGAAAATTTCATCCATTAAAATAACAAATATTATTTTCCAAATGACTTCTTTACTTTATTTAAACATGTGTTAGTGCATATCTCATTATCATAATTATGCGAGACCAGTTCTACACTAACGTACACTGAAACTTCAAGTTATATATTCTTTTAAATAACTGTATAACTTCAAAAGACTTCATGTAATAAATCCTCAACTCTCAAACAAACTCTATAACTTCAACTGACCTCTACTTTACGTAGAAACCTGACTGGAGTACATCAACAGAATTTCAAATGTTCAACACTATTTTTTACCGACTAACTGTGGTTTCAAACCATCCAATGAGAGGCTCTTGTGCTACTTTATATCATCATATACATACACTCGTTGGTACTACACTCTGATCTATGATAGAATTACACTTTAACTAACTAACGACAAATCCTGTTTCATCAGCGAAAATTTCGGATTTGAATTCACCCCTTTTTTTATTCACGAGAGTGGTTGTCATTGTATCTCGTGTTGCGGTACTGCCAGGGGCCCCTGAAAAAGCAAGGGAGAAAAGTTTGTTTTTAAAGACAAAAAAAGTGGAAAGAAAATTCTTTGTCACTGGATAAAATTCTCTTTTAATTGTGAGAATTGCTTTTGAGTGTGGGTTTAATGTGGAAAAGTTTTTGCGTAGCTTTTGTAGAAAAGCACTTGCCAACAAAAAAGGGGAGTTTCTGTAGTTGAAAGTAATGAAAAGGAGGTAGGTGGCGGGCACGAACTCAATAGAAGGAGAAAATGGATGAAAACACTCTGAAAATAAAATGAAACCAAAATGAGAAATTGGACGCTAGCCCAAAATACACAAATATGGAAGATTAACGCCAAAATCCACTCGACAATCCCACAATTTATCTGCAATCAATTCTCTTTAACTTTTTTTCGCACCCTTTCTGATGACAAAACGTTTTAATTAATGCGATGTTAACAAAGTTTGATTCATTGAACTGTGTATTTAAACATTATCTTGTTTCATCAGAGGAAAATGAAATCCCGATAAATTTCTCATTATATTCGCTCCATCAGATTCCACCAAACGGAACACATAGTTCTTCAGTTCTCCGGTAGATGACATAGGAGTAAAGGAAGAGAATGTAGTATCTCTCATGCCCGCAGCGTAAAGCGCCATTCGTGTTTCCTCTGAATCAGATAAGAGGCAGGAGACTGGGGAATGATGATATATTTTTCCTTCTTTCTTTTTTTTCTCCATGATATTCGTTTGTACTTCAAAGGCCGACACGCAGTCGTAACTTGGCACATTGGACATTTCTGATGTTTGTTTTTGACGCTCTGGTATTATCTAAATTTCCTCCCTATCTTTATAGCTTGGGGTTATTGATAAGTCGAGTTCTAACACCCGCGTTTAATGGTTTGAAGGAAATCGTGCTATTAAGTGAAGACATTTCCAATACACGGTTTTTTTCTACAGGAGAAATATTTTTTATTATTGAGTTTAGGTTTTCTGATGTGATGGAGTTTAATGGGATACAATGAAACATCATTTTTTTTTTCGATAAATGTTCCCTAGGGGCAGTTTGTAAAAGTGGAAGAAAAAGGGGATGTTTAACTTTCTGTACTTAAAAGACTTTTCGATTAAAGTGCTATTTAGATCGTAATAGGAAATATTGTTTTAAATAATTGCTTTCAACATATTTTAAGTGTTTTGATTAGACGTAGATGTAAAAATGCGGTGAAGGTTGATCTTCTTGGTTATGGGGTTTTATTTTATCACAACATAATTATGTGTACTTAATATGATGATGAAAAAAATATAAACATACAGTACTGCCCATTAAAATATAATGTGAAACTGAAATAACAATCCAAGCCAAGGTTATTACAGAGCACAGTAGAAGAAACAGATTATCAAAACTTACAACCATTACATTTCAAACAATAGTAATTTTGTCCCAATTCTATAATAGTCTCTAGCATAACGCTATTGTTAAATATTAATAGTTTCATGTACAGTTAGTTTTCCTTTATTTCCTTTCATAAATTTACTTACTTGTATTTGTATCTTTAAATTTTATCGTACGATAATATTAGTTTTAAGCTTTATGTATGCATCTGAAACCTTTGAACTATCGATCATTACATCAACGTAAGAAACATTCTTAATTACTGTGTAATAAAATCTGAATTGACACTTTAATCAAACAAACTACCAAATAGAACAAATAAAATCGTTCGTTGGTTCATATAATATTGCACAACATCGAGTATATTTTTCTGATAAGGTAGTAGCAAATAATAACAATGAAGCAAATTAATTTTAGACTGACAATACAACAAAATAATTATAACAAATCAATATTTATTTTCACCTGAACAATATCGCTGCCAATAACAATATTATTTATTGACTATACCTATTACATTAGTAAATAATATACCACCGGGACGTTAGATAGGAAGGTAATTGCCAAACGATGCACATTATAATGTGAGAAATTTTTTTTTTTTTTTTTTTTTTTTTTTTTTTTTTTCAGGAAGGTTTTTTTTACAATCTAAAAACTCGTTTCACATATAATGAAAGTGTCATTTTATGTGGCATAAAAATGGAAGTAGGTTAAAAATATCAGAGGTTGTAAAACTATTATACCATAATAAAAGTAGATATCACTGTGATAATTCTTCCTGTCACCATACAAAAACAGAAGGACCAATAGTCTATGGAGTAGGATAGTACGAATATAGTATGCTCAAAAAGTCTTTTTTATCTTACTGGTTAGATATGTACGTGATTTGAATGCAGTTTAACAGTGTAGAGATCCGTTTATGACGTGTAATATGGAATAAAATTTCTTTCACTAATCGTCAAAGACAGCATAAAAGAATTATTTCCGTTTGATATTTTGATGTGTATTGTACGTAAATTGAGAATTGAGATACAAGATAATCATTTTGTAGAAAAAAAAAAAAAAAGATGATTGACAACTCCTGGTATTTTCATGCTGCTGTTTACACTTTTCGCGCCTCATATCATTATAAAAATAATAAATATAAGCTGGGTTAATTATCTGATAACTTGTGTTTCTACATTATTCCAGAAATTTAGAGTTTTTTTCTGCTTTTTAAAATTTAGCACAAATTTACAATCCCTGAAGTATACTGTAATAAACTTGATGGAATTAAAAAAAATCCATCTACATTGGCAATGTGGAAATTCAAATTTGAAACTGACAAGGGTTGACGAGTTATTTTCTCCACATATTCGAATGCTTCTGACTTGAGACATTTTAATAATCTGAATCATCATTTCTTCTATCCCTTTGAAATTCCCTCAAGTGAATATATACTTCCTTTCTACTTCATTGAGTAAATTGGATCACAATGATCATATTTGCCATCATCCTTTTCAAGCACTCGTAACTATGGACGTACAACACTGCAAAAGTACCAAAAGAAATGGGAACACATTAATC
Source organism: Campodea plusiochaeta (assembly GCA_034698565.1). Taxonomy (NCBI): domain Eukaryota; kingdom Metazoa; phylum Arthropoda; class Diplura; order Rhabdura; family Campodeidae; genus Campodea; species Campodea plusiochaeta. The sequence goes on along the minus strand of JAQIWE010000605.1, from coordinate 8,235 downwards.
AGTCAACGTAAAAAAATACCATTTTTCCTCTCTTTCTATATAAAATATATAAAAAAAACTGAATGACTGTGCCTTAAGTAAATGATTCATTTTCCACTTGAGCGAAATTTCTCTTCTTTTTTTCTTCTTTTCTCTTAGCTGTATCCGAAGAAAGTGTTTTCCCCTATTGATCGGGTACCTTCAACGTTATTTATTACCCAATCACTCCAAGAAAAGAATTCGCTGCGTGTTACTGGTTTGCATATATAAATCACATCTAGACCTAAATACTTTGTTTCAATAAGACTTAAAAGATTTTATGACTCTTCATAACTTTTATCTTATCTAGTGATCAGCAGCGAAGGATGAAAAATGTGGGTAGGATATTATACTTTTGAGAAGGCCGCGTGCTGGCGGGTGACACTGATAATAACCAAAAAACTATCAGATATCATCTTGTCTTAACGTATTATAAATATCCTCGTCAAAGAATAAATTTAGGTTTCGTAAAAGACAAAAGGGGGAGAAGGCTTTAGAATAACTAAGGGGAGAATTGAAACGAAGGTGTTGTTTTTCCCATGCTCTTTTATGTTCCAGTAATAATAAGGGTGCCAGATTATTTTAAATTAAATAGATATAATGTTGCTTTTGAAAATCGAACATGTTGTTTTAGTTATTTATTAGATCTTATTTATTTATTTGAATTCTTTAAAGATAAATATAGTTCATTATGTCCATACAACTTCCAAGCAGTTGTTGAAAAGCAGTAACTGCAAAACACGAGGAAGTCAATTCTTAAAGTATTTATCGTATTAGCTTGAATATTGGTGTATCTACAAGTAATATCATTTTAATAAACGAATATTTTAAGGGTGTTTTGAGCATTTATTAGGCTAACCTGTTGTCTGATCTCCTTCATTCATTTCTACGTATTACATAGAAAGTGACTGGAATAAATGAATGCATCAGAAATTTCGGAATTGCTTCAATATCGAAATGAATTTGACCTGTAACCTAAGTTGTAAATTTTAAGATACTCAACCATATATACTTTTTTGTGAATAAATCATCCTCGTTCACATATCTTATCCAGGACTTTTTCAAAAACATTTTCAATTTACTTGAAAATCACCATCTCCCTTCATCCTTTAACATATCATGATATCATGCTCATAAAAATAAGTACAAGTATGATATAATTTGGAATTATAGTTAAAAAAATATAGCCAGTTGACTAACTCCGAAGTATACTGTTGCCCTATATTCCAATATACAAAAACTTTAGTCTCATGCACTCTAAATTTCTCCCAAGTGTATATCTAAAATCATTAACCGTTGTCAACCCTGTCTTCTACTGATCATTCTTCTCTAAAGCTTCTGTTGCCTTTTCGCGTATATTATGTGCTGATGGAACCGTGACAATTATTAATGGATTCCTTGGAAATAATCTTCTTTCTTAAGATTCTAAATATTAGTCCATTAAGCAAACGAAGTTAGGGAAATAATTAGAATAGAGCGGTCCTTTTCATGCACTGATGTATCATCACTTTAGTTCTTTGATTAAAATGGTATCTGTTAGTTGTTAGAAATTAAATATGAGTGATAGGTTGCGTGTTGCATACTTTACAATGTTTGCGAGGTAAATGCATTAAATGATAAAAGCATTTTGCTGTTCTATTTTGGAGTATCGTTTAAAGAAGTGATGCTCTCTTATATGATCTGTTGACATTGTGATAATGTTGAGGCAGCAGGTAAAGAGATATATTATGCAAAAGCAGCGAGTCGCACTCTGTGATATTCTGATAAGATTTTGTCGGCATAAGGTATGTTTACTTAGAAATATGAAATGACTAAGCTGACATGTATATACTGGTATTAGCATAATGGTGCGAAAAAGGAAGGAATCAGTATGCCGCTAAGTGATGGATGTGTAAATAAAGTAAGTTTTGAAGTCGTTGGAGATTTTATTCGATTTGGCGCTATAAAATAATAATGTCAGTCGAATTTATAAAACTTTACTAGAATATTGTAATTATTGTGCCGTTATGAGTTTACTTATTTGAAGAAAAAAAGAGTAAACGTAAAATCTTGTTAATAAATCAAAGTTACCAGAAAACAAATTCTTATAACACCAGATATTCTGTCTTTAACTCCAATACTTCACATATGCATATTAAATGTGAACCTAAAAAGTTTATTAACCTTTAATTTACTGTTGGAATTTACATGGTGGATGAGCTCCAGAACTTCCTCCACATCCTTGTATTAACTTTATTAAATGAGTTTTCTCTCTCCGAGTTTAATAAAAACAACCAATTAATCTATATTATGTCGCTGTTGGGTTGTTTTAAGCCACTTTATACTGATAATATTTATGAAACTTTGAAATCATATATTGGAGCAGAGGTAAAAGATCACACAGGAGAATTGATGCAATTTAGATCAACAGTTGCTTTGTACTCACGTAGGCCTATGCACTGTAAATATTTTATTTATTGATTTATAAATAAATATAATTAATAAATTTATTTAATATAATGAATAAAAAGAAGATAATTTCGAGTAAATTAATAAAAATGAGAATAATATATTATATCATTCTGATTTTTATTAAATCTCTTGAAATAACTAAATCTCAATTGAAAGTTGGAAACTTTAGCTGATTCGATTTAATGTGATATAATGGAATCGTCATTGACATTGTATCAATTTGGGATTTTAAACTCATAAAATGTGAATTTCTGGAATGTTGTACTGAGTTGGAGTAGTTGTTGGACACAAAAGAAGAATACTTTTTAAATAATTTTAAAAATTTACTTTAAATGACCTTTTAAATGCAATACGTAAGGTGAATTACTAATATAACAGATTTTTATGATCCACTAATAGGCTGTTTTCATTATTTTTTGCAATATTGCAATTTCACCAGCTAAACGAGTTTATTAATATAAATCATGCTGAATTCAATAAGACTATGCCAAGCTAAAATATGTCATGATTTTGCAGGTTACTCTTGATGGCCACGAAAGCACAAACATTACACAATACATAGGAGTTATTAACTTATTATTTTATGTAATTTTAACACAATTTATTTATATTAGCATTTCAATACATTCGTTCGTTTTCATTCCAACAACTTCATGAAAATAATGCTCACAATTCGCCAGAAAAAGTTACAGTTTGCTTATATAGAAGTTAAAAAATAGTCATCCACAAATCCATATCTCTTTGGTCTAAACAAACAGATTTGCTGAGCTTAAACCTGACCATCAGAAATGAAAGCTACTCTGATTGCCTTTTGAAATCACAAATGCAAATTCTCTCTAAAATTAGCTCAGAGTTGACAGAGAGTTTACAAATGATATGGAGGGTCACAGAGCTCAAATAAAAAAGGAGATGGATTAATTTATAAGAATATCCTATCATATTTTCCTTCCTCTTTTTTTTCTTGAGAATAAGAAAAAGGACAGTGATGCATTGTGTAAAACAGAACAAAGACGCCGAAGACGTCATTACATATTCCCCTACGTAAAATAAAACGAGGGGTTAAAATCCCCCCCTCTTCTTCTTCTTAGCCTCTTATTATTTCTTGTGACAATATGGCGGAGGAACAATTTCTTTTTTATGATTTGAATGTCTTTTGGGAACATGATGAGAAGTGTGGGGGAGGGGGAGGTTTAAAATGCTTTTTATGCAATATTTTCACTTCTCTTTTCTTTCTTTCTTTCTGTGACTGATCCATTTTGTGAAAATCTCCAAGAGAAAATTTATGACTTTTTAACAGTTGATGGTCACGAGATTTACGGAAAGTGTCTGGGTATAGAAAACATGGGTATGAGGAATTATCTTTTATATAGCTTTCAAAATGGCGGAAATTGCTTTTGATTCGAGGGGAAAAAGAGAGGAGATTGCATTTGAAGGGGGGATATGGGTTTCATTTGTTTAAATTTAGGTTTGCTACGTTTGTAGGATTTATTGTGTGTTGGCTGATAGGTTTAAATGATCGAAAGGTTTCATTCAGTGCATTTGTTTTGTGATGAGGTTGTGCATCATCATCATGTGAAGGCAAACGACTGCGAAAATTTCTGTTTAATAGTAGGTTTAGCACTTTTGGATGGTTTAATAAAAAGAGGGATTCGTCAATGATGACAACAAAATACGATAAATTAATTTGCTTCATTTTCATGATATAATGAGTAATTAATAAAGGATTGTTTTCGACAGTGTCTCGTATTGCATTAGTTTTATGCTAATTAAAACATTTAGATTGTCATCTGTTATTGTTACGACTGCTATACATGAAATCATCCTCCGGGTAATTTAGTAAGTTTCCTGATATTTATAATCTAAATAAGTGGATTTCGGATTTGAACGAAAGTTAATATTTCAGTAAACTTGAGATATTAATAGATACTGGACATCATTGATCATTTGCACACAGGGTGCTACAGAACGAAGAAAGTATTGCTTTTAAAAATACCCAAAAATTTACCATCATGTTGTCATCATAATGTTGGATTCAATTATCTGAAATCCTGGGATGAGCTATGCAGTTAGTTACCATACAGACTAGTCAGGCTATAAAAAACTAAAGTTTAAATGATATTGGTCTTTAAAGGTGTTCCCTCCTAGGACCATGGAGTCCTTGATATCTTCTTCCTATTCTAAAACTGAACTTTTTACACTTATTGAAGACATACTCCTCAATAAGGATAAAAAAAGTTACCTATCTTAGGAACATCGTTTAAGTGTTAATAAAAATGTGAGAATTGAGAAGATTGAGTGTAATGTAATTTCTATTTTTACAGTATTTTTCCGAAGCATTATGACTTATGATAAACGACTTGAATAATCGAGAGTCAATAATACCTCAAAACGTATAGTATTATTTTGTGATGGAAAAAAGTTTCGCACCGACCTTAAGGCTATACCACCAGTTTGAAAAGTCAGTATAATAACGACATTATTCCCCCACTAGAGAAAAGTTGAAGAATTAATGTTCTTTTTATTCAATGATCCCACTGATTTTTCATTTTGAGAAATCTGTTTTGGAGTGAGGTCCAAATGATGAGGGTAGTAAAGACTTATTCCCCCTCCCTCCCCTCTCCCCTCGTCTCAGCAGCAGTCATTATAGAGATATAGACATTCACACTCTCTACAGGAGGCCGAGGGTTACAATACAAGATTCGCTCGAATATTTCAATCTTTTGGTATTAGCGAATGGAATATTGCTTTAGTAGTCCAGAGAGGCAAATAAACGCTGTTTGAGTGAAATGTTTACGGTGATCTCTATGTTCGCATGTTATGGTTATACGTTAGCACGTGCATGTTAGAGATAAAGGGAAAGAAATTAAATAAGAAAAGGGATTGGTGTTAAATAAGACGTAGTCTGAAAGTTAACATTTTGTTGTGTTGATACAGAGCTAAAGCATGAAGGTGAAGGAGAACTGAAAAGACGAATGATTAAGTTGATGCCCAGTAGTTTGACTATTTCCTCACGTTTCTGATTTCTGAGATTACTTTATTTGCATTTGATGGAGACCAATTCTCTCTCTGATTTCCATTTGAGTCTTCATAAATATCTTTCACAGTTAATCGTGGGCATTGGATTGAATTATTGTATTTCCGTTTCCATAAGACAAATAAACGTGGATTACTTTTGTTTCACATAGATACAGTTTCACACAGTTAGATTATGTATAATTAAGAAATTTAATATTAAATTACGAATCTGTAAATATATGCATTATGCAACCAAAAACAATGAAAAACACAACCACTAGATTATGTACGAGGTACCTTCCATAAAATATTTCGCCTATACACTAGATTACGTCTATACGCAAGAAAACTAGATTGCTCAAGAAAATGTCATGTACGACCTACATTTTTTGTGTTCATGATTATCATTGCCCTGTAATTCAGAATTATATATTTCTTATTAACTAATTATTATTTTGGTTTTTGTTCACGCACTAACAATATGTTATTTTCATCCATAACTATAAATGAAATATTTATTTTTAATAATGCATATTGGAAAGAAAAATTATAAGATTACAAGGTACAGTATTACAAAAGGAGGCCCCTAATGAAAAGATAACACTAAATAAATTCCTCAACGAATCTGATAAATATTATACAGTACAGTGAAACAGAATTTCGCTCACTTCTAATAATAATAAAAACCTCTATGCCTATACAGATACTATCTTCACCTTTATAACAAACATTATGGAAATCTCAAGTCAGAAAGTCAGTTGACTTCATAATCTGTGAAATCATGGTTGAACCTTTTTTGAAAATTTAGTGGACCCTTCCGTGCAAAACAAACGTGCATTGAACAATTTCACCATCTGCCCCCAAACACTCTATTCACGCTTCTTTTCAATATTTCACCCCAATCTATCATTTGGACGATTTGGTCCACAATGAAATGTGGACTTCCTCTACTTTATGTTCTTCGTACAATATTATTTTCGGCAATAAATTATGTTGGAAATTAATATAAGCCACGCAAGTGTACTCAGTAATAGAAATATCTGACTTTTACGTATATTAATTTTACTTTCTCATTTGGGCTAGATAAAAAAGAAGCAATACGGATGAAATGAAGTGTTTTATAAACTAATAATGTACGGTACATAAAAGATTAAAATGTCTTCAGAATGTACATTTGGAATTGTAGCTCAAAGGTCTCTGGAACATATTGATTAAGTTATTGTGAAAATGGAGTAATTAAAGACCAATATTTTCTTCTTGTATTATTTCAACGTTTATGTAAAAAAATATAGTTTATGTAAAAAATATAGTTTATGTAAAAAAAAAATAGTTTATGTAAAAAATATAGTTTATTTAAAAAAAATGTACAGACTTCTATCTTTACAGAATTTCTGCAAGTTTTTTTAACTGAACTTTTCATTTGTTTTTCAGATTGGAAGGTCGTCACCATGATGAATCTCGTTCATTATATTTAGCAGAAAACGAAGATAATATATGGAAAAATATGAGATTTTTGGATGTGGACGATTTCGCTAGAAACGTATCTACAAGTTATATGAAGTTCAAAAAACAAAACGATGTACTTGAAGATCATAGTAATCAAAATTTAACTAATCTGGTCATGCGCTTGCCCACATTCCAATCTGATGTTTTTAAATATAGCGCTCATATGCATGCCGCTTCGAAACTACTGGAGTATTTAAAAACTAAATATACTGCGAGAAATTTCGAATTACAGTCTAAATTCTTAGAACAAAATTTTGATAGTAGTGCTTTTCGAACTGAATTGAAGAAATCTAAAAATACTTTATCTTTATGTGATAAAATGAGACATATTATAATGATGAGCCAATTATGTACGAATAATCTTACTTTAGAAGAATTAGACATTTTGGCTAAAGATATTGGTATCGATCCTAAAAAGTCAAATGCAATTTTCGGTCTTCGAAGCATGAACACGTATCTGAAGTCAAATACAGCAAGGAGGCAATACATAGAACTGTTAAATGACAACGCGAAAGAGAAAAATGAACAAGTCAAATGGAAACCACTACTTCATAATATTTTAACACAAGCTCTCCACTCTCAATTAGACGAATCTGAATTCAAAGCAGTAGAAACGACTGAAATCGAAATGTTTTACAAAAGAAATTCGACGAAAGTTTTAAATTCGATGCCGAAAGTTGTAGTGTTTATAATCGGTGGTATGACTCTATCAGAAATAGCGTCCGTACACGAGGTTATGAGAGACTTACGTACGAATCATGTTTATGTAGGATCCACGCATTTACTAACTCCTGATGTTTTTCTAGATCAGTGTCAGATGTTGCAAAGTGACACTATTGAAGAAGCGATAGATATCAATAATTTCATGACTTTTCAAAATAGTGTTTCGAAGACGTTGGAAAATAAAAGAGGTCGGAGTCTCTGTGCTAGAATAAAAGAATTGTTCTGAGTATAGTTTAGAATAAAATGTCATTGCTGCCAACATCTTTTTTTATTTACAGGTTTTTCTCGATTTTCATTTTAAGTTTTCTCTTTCTTTCTGAAATGTATCTATTTTTAATATATAATTAAAAATAACTTACTTATTACATTGAGATGAGAACATGATAGCAAATTAGCAATATAAAATATTATTAAATTATTAGAAGCTTTGCAAAGAACTATATTATAAATGAAATGTTTTTAACTGAGTACTTTACATTGGAAAAGTAAATTAAGAACAAGAAATTAGAAACTCGTGGGTTC